>SZWC01002974.1:40457-64436 GCA_023375785.1 Penium margaritaceum | reverse complement strand
GAGAGAGAGAGAGAGAGAGAGAGAGAGAGAGAGAGAGAGAGAGAGAGAGAGGGAGATTTACTACAACCTCCTCCCAGGCTGGCACATAAATGCCAGGCTTGTAGGCGCCTTGGAGGGATCTCCAACACTCTCCATTTCAGAGGCACTCTAGTGCTAGGGCGTGAAGCCTTTGCACAAACGCAAGGCTTGCAAGGCCTTGCATATGCTGCAGTTGCTATAGGACTGAGTGCAAGAAGAACAGCAAGAAGATGTTGTCCAGATGGAACTGAGCGCTTGACTAGAGAGTGAAGTCCACGGGGATTTACGGATATGGCAATGTGGAGACATTGGAGATGTGGAGATATGTTATATACACGTGGCCTTGGCAAGTTCACCGCCTTTAAGGAGAAGCTTCATCATGTGTGATAGCAACATTCACCTCTTGACTTTGTAGGTATGAAGCTTCCTTGCAAAGGAAGCTTCCTCTAGCTCTATGATATTACTCAGCTTTAGAATTAGCTTTGGTAAAGCTTCCTGATGAATGAATTTTGATCCAGCTTCCTGGTGAAGCTTCTTCATCAGGTGACTTCCTCAAGAAGCTATCTTCCTCCACCATTGATTTTGCTGCACAAGTTGATGCAGATCTTACATCTCATTCTGTGAGAAGCTTGAAGCAGATCTCCCCTTGTAGACAGGTGATGTGATTGCTTCATGCCTTGTGTATGTTGGAGATGATGCAGTAGATGTTTCTCTCCAAACGTGGATGCACTTAAGCTAGGCACGACTAAGTAATCCTGTTACGTGTGCTTGTGTAGTACTGTGTAGTACGCAGCTCCCCCTCTCCTTGGAAGAGGGCACAGGCATGCGCCAACCTCGTGCGCCTGCCTTTACTCCAAGCCCCTTTCACCCCTTTAGGGTCAGCACACCAGCTTAACCCTGGATGTCTTTGGAGGAAATTCCCATCTGAGCCGCACACGACAATTGTCCAGAAAAATACGTGAAACATTGTGGAGAACTCCGATGACCGAACTGATTGTATCAATTAATTCAGCAAAGTTATTGCATAATCCAACAATAACGGACTATGCTTGGGTATCACCATCTCTCTTAAATCTCACTCGTAAAACTATTGAGTGGAGATGGAGAGACAGGAAACAAGAAATGTTCAACTCTTCATAAATGCTTTGACCTCGGCGCCAGCCTGAAGACTCTTGAATCCAATGGTGGAAAATACCATGGCCATCGATGCATCTGATTGACCAATCAGAGTTGTTCTCCTTCCAGACAACAATGGTGGGAAACAATTTGTCACGTGTATTTCTCAAGTACACGGAACGGAACTTATAAAATGCATGAAAAAGAAAATTTGACAGTTGTGCACGCATTCAAAACATAGTGATGCTATCACAAATGCCCACAATGTATTGTCCGGACGCATCTGTATGCACTAAAAAATCTTCAGACTCGGCTAAATCGGAGCCGTGAACAGACTTATTGGATAAAGTTCCTCTAGTCTACATTCAACTTACGACATCGAATACCGACTTGGTGTGAGAGTGTGTGCCCTCTGAAGATTGAGCCTTGGTGTGTGGAGATCACAGTTGCAGCGGAGAGATAGACTTGGAGAAAGTCTGAAAGCCCGAACTGGAAAACACAGGTTATGATGGGTTAATCATAATGAACAGAGGACAAGGTATTTCTCCTGTTCGGCCGGCCTGTCTTGGCCCAGGTGTACTACTCTCCTGCCTTGCTATAACAGGCTAATTGCACCTGAATCCGGTGTCCTACTTGCACCTAATGCCTAGTGTGAGAAGTGTCCGACCGTCGATTGATCCAGATCGGCGGTTCACCTTTAAGCCTAGCCGCATGTACGGTCCGTGCGCGCTGCTCTGGCGAGCTACCTCGTTGGTCGCGTATAGCTCCCGGTGGTGGGTGCGGTCATCGTATTGTACACGCCACCAGAGAACTGCAACCTTCGTACCGTTACAATCACCGGTTCTGCTGCAGCCGTTGACCGCGTCCGTTATCGGAGGTCCGCTGGCAAGACAGCCCCGCGGCGGGTGGCGTAACCATCACGCCACTCACCGAGAGGGTGACACACAATTTCGTGTTGTGTATTTGGAATTCACATACCGGGTTGCGTACGAACCCCCACCCCTCCCCCCCGGCAACAGCATGATCCCCACGCCATCGCTCTCTCGCTTGCCACGGTCGCAGTCGAGCAAAGTCGAGCTCGATCGCGAGCCAAATTTCCGAAAAAACGAAGAATGTCCCAGATGCCCCCAAAACTCGGACGAGGCCCCGAGTATGCCAGAGAAGGTAGGGGCACCTCATTACATTTGACCCCCCCATATGAGGCGCAATGTCCCGATGCGCCTGAGATACTCCTGAAGAACAGTGTTGGTACCCTCGACATGGAAGTTGACCTTTGGCTCCCGAGAGTTGTGCTCTGCCGGGTACCCCTTCCACTGCACCAGAAAATCATGGCGACATCCCCTCTGGTATTCTGCTATAATATTGTCCACCTCAAACTCCTCATTTCCTTCAACTTGGACAATAGGAGATGGAGCTCTTCCGCGACTCTGGAAGAAGGTGTTGGGATTGTGATGCGCACAAAGCAGGGAGGTGTGGAACATCAGATGGATGGTGTAGTGAGATGGCAGCTCCAACTTGTAGGATACAGCGGACCACTTCTCCAGAATGCGGAATGGACCCACCCATTGCAGCTAAAGTTTCGGGGTCCTAACTCCTAGCAGTTGCAGGTTGGCAGAATTCAGCATCACCTGATCACCCACTTGGAAATCCTCTGCAGATGGATGCTTATGAGCCTGCTTCTTTTATTGCTTCTGTGCTTTTAACAACCATGGCCGTACCACGTCCCATGTGGTGGCAAACCCTTCAACAATTTGCTGCATAGCTGGAAGAGATGTTACCGTGTAAGGGCCACCGGGCTCAGTGGCTGGTAGCCATAAACCACCTCAAACGGTGACTTCCCTTTTGAAGCTGACACTACTGAGTTGTAAGCAAACTCTGCCACTCCAAGCATCTCCTCCGAACCCTCTCTATCCGGTGGGACTATGTTCCACAACAGCTGCTCCAAAGTATTGTTTGTGCGCTCTGTCTACCCATCGCTTTGTGGGTGGTATGCTGTGGTCAGCTGCACCCGCATGCCCAGCTTCCCCATGAGATCTCTCCAAAATCATGAAGTGAAGCATGGATCAGAAATATGAGACCACCGACTGTGGCACTCCGTGCAACTTGATGACATGACCGAGGAGGTGTTGACCTGTCCCAGTAGCCATGATGCTCTCAGGAAAGGCAATGAAATGTGACATCTTGGAGAATCGATCCACCACCACCAACACCGTGTTGTTGCCCTGCTATGTTACACGCAACCCGCCGATGAAGTCAATCAAGATGTCTGTCCATGGCCTCTTTGGTACAGGCAATGGTTGTAGCTCCCCTAGTGGCTTGGTCCTCCGCGCATTGATGTATTGGCACACATCGCAACTGCTCATAAACCTCTTGCAGTTAGTCACCATTGTCGACCACTAGTATTGATGTGCCAAGACTTTGAGCGTCTTGCCAAAGTCGAAGTGACCCGAGTAGTGGGTATCATGCACCTCCTCCAGTAATAATTGCCTCAAGGACGCATAGTCTGGCACAAAAATCTTTTGCTCTTTTCCCCTCAGCCAATACACTCCATCTGACATGGCATCTTTCAGCACACCCCTGGTGAACTCCCCGTCCACGCCATAGCCGTGCTTGAACAGGCTATGCAAGATTAGATATCCCATCAGAACTGTGATGGAATTGAGGCTCAATTTTGGCCTCCTTGATAGAGGGTCTGCCGGATTCATTTTCCCTGGCTTGTACTAAATCTCATAGCCAGAACTTACTTCTAAGAACTCCACCTAGCGAGTCTGCCGGCGACTGAGGTTTGGCTACGTCTTTAGGTGCTTCTGGGCGTAATGGTTCGTGAAGATCACGTAGCGTCGCGACTCTAAGTGACACCGCCAATGCTGGGAGGCATGGATCACATGTAGCATTTCCTTCTCGTGGATTGTGTAGTTTAGCTCCACACCTCGCAACTTGCAAGATGCGTACACAATTGGCTATGGCCCCTTTACGTAATCCTGCATCAACACTGCCCCAATGACATAGTCACTTACGTTCGTCATCATGATGTTCTCGTTGGATGAATCCGGATGCACCAAAACCATAGTGTCACACAATCCATAATTGAGCTCCTCAAAGCCTCTCTGCTCCTTCTTGCCCCATTTCCACTAGTGATCCTTTCTTAGCAGTTGGGTCAGCTGCGCACTCTTCTTTGCGTAATCCCAGATGAACTGTCGATAGTAGTTGACAAACCCCAAGAAAACTTGGATGTCACGTACGCACTTTGGTCTCGGCTTCTGCTTCACTGCTTCCACCTTCTTTCGGCAAGTGTCTCCTTCAGAGACCCTTGCCGCTCACAATGTGCCCAAGGTACTCCACATCCTCCTTCTTGAACTCACAATTGTAGAGCTTTGCAAACAGCTTCTCTTGCCTGTCAAAGGTATTGTTGATGCTCTTCCAAGGTCCGAGAGTAGATGAGGATGTTTTTGATTAAAACCACCATAAACTGGTCCAGATGAGGGTGGAAGATCCCGTTCATAAGGCTCATGAATGTTGCAGGAGTGTTGGTCAATCCAAACGGCATCACCAGGTACTCAAAATGGCCGTACCGCATCCAAAACACCGTCCTCTCCACATCCTACTCCGTAATCCGGATCTGACGGTACCCCGAGCGTAAGTCAATCTTGCTGAAGTACTGCACTCCCCTCAACTGGTCAAACAACTCCTCGACCCTTCGCAGCAGATACCGGTTCTTGATCTCTACGTTGTTCAATGCGCAATAGTCCACACACATCCAGAGCTCCCCTGTCATTTTCTTCACAAAGAGGACCGGTGAAGTGTAGGATGACACTGATATTCTGATGAACCCCTGTGCCATCAACTCCTCCAATTACTTCTTTAGCTCACCCAGGTCATTATCACTCATGTAGGAAGTCGTCCGCACCGTTGGAGTTGTTCTCAGAACCAACTCAGATTGTGGTCGATGTCCCACTTTGGTGGTAAACCCTTCGGTAGCTCTGCAGGAAACTCGTCACTGTAGCTGTCCAACACTCACTTAATGCCTTCCGACATCTCTGCTACTGGTGTCTTCTGCTGCTTTCCCGTTTGTGGCATTTCCTCACTGCCAACACTTCCACCACTTTAGGTGCTTCCTTCTACAGCACCCACATGAAGTACACTTGGTCCCCCTTGCACGACAGCACTTTAGCTGTATGTAAATCAACCATGGTACCTTAACTGCCTTGGAATCCTTCTCCTCAGTCCATAATGGCAAAACGATATGTTCTTCGTATTTCTTCACTTTCACCTGGTCATGCACCCAATCCACAACATGATTCCACCAGTACAGCCAGTCACACCCCAAATTGGTGTCGTAGGTATCCATTGGGCACGTGCAAAAGTTTACCCCGCATGACAGCTTGCCCAGACGGACCTCAAAGGCTTCAGAGGCAATCCTCACTCCAGCTCCCCTTGCACCAACTTGGCCTCCGTTGGCTTTCCAGGTAGTCGTGCAAGCCTCAACCTTTCTGCGAGCTTGTCGCTAAACAATGAGTGCAATGTGCCATAATCAAGCAATGCTCTAATCTGCCAACGAGTCTGGTGTCCCTCACCGTCTCCAGAACCAGTGGATGAGATTTCGGCTTCAAAGAGGATTCCGGAATGATCCCGCTCCCTTCGCTTGCAGAAATACACTTAAAAGCTACCTAGTTTTTGAAGGTATTTTGGGGCTGGTGTTTGCTGATGCAGATGAAGCTTTCCCAACACTTGGCTATCCGCCACTCACTGTTGGTTGGCGTTTTCCTACTGCTTCTTCTTGCAGTCTTTCTTTTGGTTTCCAAGCTTTCCACAAATCTAACAGTTCCCTCCACTCGTCTTGCTCTGTTGCTAGCCTCTGTTGAAGATTGCCCCTCTGCATGCCCAAGTGCGGCGCCGGGAGGCGCCGACGAGCCGCCAGAGAGAGGAAATTCCTCGTCGACGGATCTGGCGACTCGAGAATTGCTCGGATCCTAAAATGGAGGATTGCTCCTGAAAGTTGACGAGTTGCTGAATCCGGTGGAAGTTGTTTCACCAGAATCGGACTAGTAACGAGGCAGATATGGGCTTCCAAAGGTGGGGTGTGCGCGGCGGTTCTGGAAGCCGGCCGCGGTTCGACTTCCGGTGAATAGTTGACCGGAACGAGTAATAAAATGCCATCTGGGGATTTTGCTCCGGAAGATCTGCCGAGGCGTCCGGTGGATGATCCGCCGGATTTCAGGAGTGCAGTTTGTTACTGAGGGACTTAGTCAAAATTCTGGCCCGGAGTCCGAAACTCAGTAGTACAGTTTGCTATTCGGGGGCTTTGTCAAAATTCCGACTGGAGGTCCGCGAACAGGTTTCAACCCACATCAATCCCTATCTCCAAACTCGATGATTAAGTCATTGAAACAGACCCCAAAGGTGCGAGGGGCACTGCCACTACGCGTAGGGACATCTGCGCCTCCGGAATGGCATTTTGATGGGTCCTTGATGTGTGAGGGTGCTTCGGCGGGCGACGTGGTGCGCGCCGCCAACTGAGCGGCTGGTTTGGGGTGCTGCGCTTCGACTAACGTAGCGAGAGCTACGGTTATCCGAATCGCGCACGGTTTGGTGCGTTGGAGAGCTCATGACTAGCCCTAAGAATGTTCAGATAATGTCCATATTAAAAAAAAAATGCAAAATCGCGTTCTTCCCTCAAAATAAGTGATTGTCTCGCATTTGTCTTCAACTGCCAGAAACATAGCGTGAGGCGACCAGAAAGCTCACGCTTGGACTCAGAACCACCCGCACAAAACACAGCCGTGAGCCCGGAGGACCCGTCAGGCCACGTTGGAACCGCACCCCGGTTTCTGACAAAAGGGTTATGGGCCCACAGCCCTGGCCGGTCCACGCATCACTCACGGCTTTCGCGGCGGACGGTATTGTCGTCGGGGACGACATTGCCGTCAAACTCTGAGGTCCCGGATTTGAAGACTGCGCAATGGCGCAGAAGGAAACGTAGGCCATCCAGAAGTATGCGGGCGGCNGACCCGTCAGGCCACGTTGGAACCGCACCCCGGTTTCTGACAAAAGGGTTATGGGCCCACAGCCCTGGCCGGTCCACACATCACTCACGGCTTTCGCGGCGGACGGTATTGTCGTCGGGGACGACATTGCCGTCAAACTCTGAGGTCCCGGATTTGAAGACTGCGCAATGGCGCAGAAGGAAACGTAGGCCATCCAGAAGTATGCGGGCGGCCCTGGCTTTGGGCTATGGAGGTGGCACTTCGAGATCCACCTCACGCATAAGGGTTTGCTGCAGGTCATGTTGGGAACCAAAGTCCTCGACGAAGGGACAGCGACGGAAGCGCAGAAGGAGGCCTTCGCAAAGAAGAACACGGAGGTGGTCTTGTTGCTGGTGTCCGGGACGGCTGAGTCGCAGTGGGGCTACTTCCAAGGCTGCAAGCTGGCAGCCGAGGCTTGGCAAGAACTTTGCACCATCCATCAATCCAAGTCGCTGGCGAACAAAATCTTCGCAATGAAGCGACTCCTGATGGTGAGAATCGAGGAGGGAGATGATGTCATCATAGCCATGCAGCAGATCGAGTTGCGTGCCTCACAATGCAATGACGTGGGGTGGAAGATTGACACGCAGCTGCAGGCGATGGCCCTCCTCATGGCCCTTCCTGACAGTTGGAGCCCTCTCATCACAGTCTTGGGAGGATGGGCAGAGGACAAGCTCACCTATGGCACAATCGTAGAGTACATCCGCAACGAGGCGCAGCGACGGAGCTGCGGGGAGTCCTCGTCTTCCTCATCGGCCCTCGTCACCAAAACGCGTGGTGGCGGAAGTGGGGGCAAGGGTGGTGGCAGACATGGCGGCGGCAAGAAGGGCGCCAAGAAGGGTGCATGCCGCAACTGCGGCAAGGAGGGCCACTGGGCCCGTGAGTACACGGAGGAGGCAAAGGCTGGCGGCAAGGACGCCAAAGGCAAGAGTGCGCTCCTCAACGGCACTCAGAACCACTACCTCAAGAAGGCTAACCGGCGATGCCTTGACTCCGGAGCCGAGGAGCACACCCAGGTCGAGAAGGTCAGGTTTATCAACTACACCAAGTCCAGCAAGTCCATGGTGGTCGCGAACGACAAAGTCGAGCCGGCGGCTGGCCAAGGAGACGTGGACATGGAGGTGGTGGTTGGTGGGAAGCGGGTGCAGCGCGTGCCTGGCTTGGCTGACATCCTAAGTGTCAGCCGCTTGACGGACAAGGGGTACGAGGTGCTCTTTAGGAGAATAGGGGCAGTCGTGCGGAAGGACGGTGGCGGCGAAACCGTGCTGGAGGCTAAGCGCGAGGGAGGACTCTACATTGTGGAGACCAAGGTGATCCCTGTGGCGACAGATTCAGCAGATTTGCAGGAACGCACCATCAATATGGCCAAGGGAGGGGGAGCTGATCTGGAGCTCTGGCATCGACGATTAGGGCATTCCTCAACCGCAGTCGTGAAGGAGATGGCGAAGCGCGAGCTGGTATGTGGCCTTATCATCGACGGTGTGGAAGAGGCGACAGATGCAGCAGTGCACAAAAAGTGCGAGCCTTGTATTTTGGGCAAGGCACGGCGCAAACCGTTCAACGAGAACGTGAATCGCGCCTCGGACCTGCTAGAGGTCGTGCATAGCGACGTGTGCGGACCATTCAAGACGGCGTCAAAGAGAGGCGTGCGTTACTTCGTCACCTTCATAGATGACTACAATAGAAAACTCTACGTATACTTCATGAAGCGGAAAGGCGAGGTCCTGGACCGGCTGAAGGAGTATGTCGCCGCGGCGGAGAGCCAGACTAGCCGGAAGCTCAGAGCGCTACACAGCAACAACGGAGGAGAGTACGTGGGCTGTAGCGGTTGGATGAAGCGGCAGGGCATAAAATAGCAACAAACTATGCCATATTTGCCTCAGTCAAATGGCGTGGCGGAGCGGGCAAACCAGATGCTGCTGAACATGGTACAGACCATGTTGGTGGATGCGGAATTACCACGAAGCTTCTGGGCGGGATCTGTGCGTACGGCGAGCTACACCATCAACCTCACTCCTACAGCGGTGCTGAAGGGGAAGAGCGGCTGGAAGACGCTGCAGGAGGTTTGGAGCGGGCGCAAGCCAAGTGTGGCACACCTGAAAGTGTTCGGGTGTAAGGCGCACGTGGTGGTGCAGGCTGCACAAAGGCGCGACAGCAAGCTGGAGTCGCGGGCGAATTCGTATCTCTTCCTTGGCTATGAGAGCGCGCATAAGGTGTATAGGCTCTATGACATGCGCAAGGGGGAGGTAATCCGCAGCCAAGATGTCAAGTTTGGCGAGTAGCAGAGCTACATCAGCAGCAACGACGTGGGCGTGGTGGAATCCCCAAAGACGGGGGAGTGGTTCCAGCTCCTTGACTACGAGAAGGAGTCGGCGGACGCCGAAGTTGAGGATGCGGCATCAGAGCGTGATGGTGCACCAGTGGTGGCAGCCAAAGCGGAGGACTCTGTGGACGATCAAGCTGATAAGGAGATCCACCGGAAGGATCCGGCGGATGAGGCACCAAGGGTGCCAAGGCGCGCACTCCCGGCAGAGTGTGCAACGGGCGTTGGTGGAAAATCCACTGGACGCGCCGTCCGTCCGGGCGATGTTTCGCCGGAGCGGGAGAGATCCTCGGGGAGCCGTCCGGTCGATGATGAACCGGAGCGTGCAGAGTCGGAGGGATCGCAGCACAGCTATGACGCGCCACCAAAACTGCCGCGGCGCAGCGGGAGGCAGCGAAAAGCGGGGAAGCGCTTCGACGCAAGCACCGGTCAATGGATTGGCATGACGCGGTGCATGATGGCTGCATCAATGGAGCCGACTACCGTGCAAGAAGCGCTTGCGTGGCCCGAAGGGGATCAATGGGACGCAGCCATCAAATCAGAGCTGGCGTCCATCACACAAAACGATACGTGGGAGCTGGTTGACAGACCGAAAGATGCCAAGATCATCGGCTCAAATTGGGTCTTCAAGACCAAGTTCACAAAGGAAGGTGTGGTTGAAAGTACAAGGCGCGGCTGGTGGCGAAAGGTTATGCACAGCGTAAGGGGGAGCACTTTGATGAGACGTTTGCTCCCGTCGCCAAGTTCACAAGCATCCGGGCCATCCTTGCGGTGGCGGCCGCGAAGGACATGGAGCTCCATCAAATGGATGTAAAGGCGGCCTTCCTCAACGGCATCATAGACAAAGAGATCTACATGGAGGTGCCGGAGGGGATGGAGGCGCCCGAGGGCAAGGTGTGCAAGCTACAGAAGTCCTTGTACGGGCTAAAACAATCGCCCAGATGCTGGTACCAGCAGATGGACAGCTTCATGGCACAACTCGGCTTCAAGCGTTGTGAATCGGATCACAGCGTATACATGCGGCGCGTCAAACAGCTCCATCAGATCGTCGTACTCTACGTGGACGACATGATTGTGTGCTCGACGGATCTGTCAAGCCTACAGTGGCTGAAAGAGCAGCTGAGCAGCAGATTCCAGATGGCGGACATTGGGGAGCTGGAGTACTACCTCAGGGTGAGCATCACGCGGAACAAGAGGGAGCGCACGCTTGAGCTGGGGCAGGCCAAATACGTGGCCGAGGTGCTGAAGCGGTACGGCATGGAGGACTGCAAACCAGTTGGCAGTCCGGTCTCCACGACCTGTGAACTAAGTGCGGCAATGGTGCCGCAAACAAAAGAACAGCGGGAGGATATGGCACGGGTGTCCTACCAATCGGCGGTGGGCAGCCTCATGTACGCCATGGTGGCGACTCGACCGGACCTGGCCTACGCGGTGGGCCAAGTGAGCAGGTACGTGGCAGATCCTGGGCCACTACACTGGCAGGCGGTCAAGCGCATCCTCCGCTACCTGCAGGCGACGCGGCATGCGCGCTTGAGGTTCGACGGCAAGGGGCGGGCGGACCCTTTACATCTGGTCTGCTATACGGACGCAGACTACGCTAGAGATGTGGACAAATGAAAGTCCACATCCGGTTACGTGTTCTTCCTCGCTGGTGCAGCGGTCTCGTGGTGCAGCAGAAAGCAATACTTCATCACCACCTCCACAGTGGAAGCAGAGTACATCGCGCTGGCCGAGGTGGTCAACGAGGCGGTGTGGCTCCGCAGGTTGCTAGGGGAGCTGGGCGTGCCGCAGCAAGAGCCTACAGTGGTGCAAGAGGACAACACCGGCTCAATCTCGCTGACCAACAACCCGACGCAACACAAGAGGACGAAGCACATCGACGTGCATTATCACTGAGCACGGGGCATGGTTGAAAAGGGGCAGGTGGCGCTGCAGCACTGCACCACGCACAACATGCTTGCGGATTGCTTGACCAAAGCGCAACCCGTCGACCGGCATGCATCGAGCGTGGCCGGACTTGGGATGACCAGCTATGATGGGCTGGAGGGCGCAGCTGAAGATGAGTGAGAGCAAGCAGGAGCAGCGGGCATGGCAGGTGCAAGGGGGAGAATGTTGAAGATTGCCCCTCTGCATGCCCAAGTGCGGCGCTGGAAGGCGCCGACGAGCCGCCAGAGAGAGGAAATTCCTCGTTGACGGATCTGGCGACTCGAGAATTGCTCGGATCCTAAAAAGGAGGATTGCTCCTGAAAGTTGACGAGTTGCGGAATCCGGTGGAAGTTGTTTCACTGAAATCGGACTAGTAACGAGGGAGATATGGGCTTCCAAAGTTGGGGTGTGCGTGGCGGTGCTGGGAGCCGGCCGCGGTTCGACTTCCGGTGAATAATTGACCGGAACGAGTAACAAAATGCCATCTGGGGATTTTGCTCCGGAATAGCTGCTGAGGCGTCCGGTGGATGATCCGCTAGATTTCAGGACTGGAGTTTGTTACTGAGGGACTTAGCCAAAATCCTGGCTCGGAGTCCAAACTCAGAAGTACAATTTGTTACTCGAGGACTTCGTCAAAATTCCGACTGGAGGTCCGCAAACAGGTTTCGACCCACATCAATCCCCATCTCCAAACTCGATGATTAAGTCATCCAAACAGACCCCAAAGGTGCGAGGTGCGACACCACTACACGTAGGGACATCTGCGCCTCCGGAATGGCGTTTTGATGGGTCCTTGATGTGTGAGGGCGCTTCGGCGGGCGACGTGGTGCGCGTCGCCAACTGAGCGGTTGGTTTGGGGTGCTGCGCTTCGACTAACGTAGCGAGAGCTACGGTTATCCGAATCGTGCACGGTTTGGTGCATTGGAGAGCTCTAGCCCTAAGAATGTTCAGATAATGTCCATGTAAAAAAAAAAACTAATGCAAAATCGCATTCTTCCCTTAAAAAAAGTGACTGTCTCACATTTGTCTTCAACTACCACAAACATAGCGTGAGGCAACCAGAAAGCTTACGCTTGGACTCAGAACCACCTGCACAAAACACAGCCGTGAGCCCGGAGGACCCGTCGGGCCACGTTGGAACCGCACCCTGGTTTCCAACACCCTCCTTGTAATGCGTCGATCGCCATAGGGTTAGCTTGTTGGTGCTGTGCTCGATACTGGAAATTCCCCTAATTCTCACCAAAATTCCCTTGATGATAGCGTAGCGCATCAACGCGCTCAGCAATGGCCACCATTGCTTGGAAATACGTGATTCCATTTAGTGTAAGCGTACACTGAATTTCCGTCGTCAAGAGATCATGGTACTTTTCTGCCATCTCCGGCTCGCTCATGTCGTTGATCTCCGAGCACAATGTCAAGAAATGGCGTGTGTACTCCTGTACCGAGCCGATCTGCTTCAGCTGCTTTAGCTTGTTGCGTGCGACCATGGAGGCATTCACGAGATCAAACCGATCCCTCATGGCTTGCTCAAATTGCTCACATGTCGTCGGCACGCGAGCTTCAACTTGCCTTGTACCTGGATACCACAACACGGCATGTTGCATAAATACGTTCCCACCTCCATCTTGAGTGGCCAGTATATTCATCTTCCTCTACCACTCCAACGCTGCTCCGCGTAGTAGTGTCACCATGAATGACATACGCACAGCATTGTCCTTCGGAGGGTGACCCAGTGCCCCAAAGTAGCTCTTCATCGCAAACAACCAGGTCCGTACGCTTGTACCCTTGACTGAGGGATTGAATGGTTCCGGAGCCTTTGGCTTTGGTCTTGGCGGACTCCTTGACCGGGCCGTCCGAACCTGTCCAGCGTCAATCTCATCCCGTAGGTCAGCCGTCTGCCGATTGAGCAGCTCATTCTCCAACTTGAGGGCTTCCAGCTGCTCTACGATCTGCTGCACGGCCTGCTCCATGGCTCTGGATGATATTTGGCCGTTGGAGATCCTCAGGAGAAAATTGGTGGCCTTTTGGGAGCAATTAAAAAAAATTGGCAGCAATTCAACAATCCAGGATGAAAATCTGACGTCTTCGAAGCGCGTGGGAGTCACCCGTTGTTTTTCACGTACGCACGGTAGGCCGTGTAGACACTCTAGAAATATAGAGGTTGGCTCGTGCATTGGCTTTGAATTCTGGTCCAGAAACATCCCTCGCGTTCAGCCTCGACGTTGTCCAGCGTAGTCCGTGCCTTCGCTCCTTGAAGTTTGGCGAGCTCCGACATCGCTTCCGCCCAATGCATGGCTCGAGCTCTGATACCAGATGTGAGAGTGTGTTCCCTCTAAAGATATAGCCTTGGTGTGTGGAGAGCACAGGCACATCAGAAAGGTAGACTTGGAGAAAGTCTCGAAGCCAGAACTGGAAAACAAAGGTTATGACAAGTTAATCACAATGAATGGAGTACAAGGTATTTATAGTGTTCGGCCGGCCTGTCTTGGCACAGGTCTACTACTCTCCTGGCTTGCTATAACAAGCTACTTGCACTTGAAGCCAGTGCCCTACTTGCACCTAATGCCTAGTGCGAGAAGTGTTCGACCGACGATTTATCCATATCGACGGTTCACCTTTAATCCTGTCCATGCGCACGATGGGTGCGAGCTGCTCCGGCGAGCCGTGTCGTTGGTCGCGTATTGCTTCCGGTGGCGGGGCACCCACCACCGGGAGCTATACGTGACCATACGCGGTCACTGTGTTGTACACGCTATTGGAGAACTGCGCCCGTCGCATAGTCGCAGTCACCAGTTTTACTACAGCCGTTGACCGCGTCCGTTGTCAGAGGTCCGCTGCCGAGACAGCCCCTCGGTGGATGGCGTAACCATCACGCCAGTCGCCGAGAGATTGACATGCAACCTCGCGTTTTGTGTTCGGAACACACATGAAGGGTGGCATGCAAACCCCCCTCGGTGACGACATGATCCACACGCTCTCTTGGTCGCTTGCCACAGTCGCGGTCGAGCGAAGTCGGGCTCAACCGCGAGCCAAATTTCTGGAAAAAAAAAATGAAAATGGCTCAGATGCCCCCAAAACTCGGATGAGTCCCCCGAGTATGCCAGAAAAGGTAGGGGCACCTTGTTACGCCTGGAAAAAACAAATCCAGCAGATGCTCTAAGTCGGCGACCAGACTTAATTGTTAGCTACTCAACTAGCCACCTCCGGTAGAGAAGGCGCGAAACCGAAAAGGACACAAAGGTTTTTACACCTTATTCCTTTGTTGAAATGTATCATACACCCCAAACTTAATCAGGCATACATTTCACCTTCAAGAGTACCAACACCTTTGAATTACATCTCAAGAAGATCTCAATTCGTTAATTTGCAAGAGAGCATCAAGCAAGGCTTAATTGATCAACATGCAAGACGTGGTGGAGGAGCCAGTAGACGTGACCACGTATTTGTGCCTCATCGGGTCACTGATATTCCTGGCGACGACGACGCGTCCAGAAATTACATTCACTGTCAACCTCCTCGCACAGTTCTCTCAGGAGCCACGTCACCTCCAATTTGAGGCCGCGATCCGAGTACTCCACTACGTCGTGTCTATCCCGCGGCGAGGCCTCATATTCCATCGACAGCCGTCCATTGTGGCTATGGGATACACCGACGGTGACTGGGCCGACAGTCCGGACGGTAAGAGTCATACTACCTGAATCTTTCTTGTTGGTGGAATGGTTGTGTCCAGGCATAGCGGCAAACAAGGCTGCATTGCGTACAGCCCTGCTGAGGCTGAGTATGTGGCCCTTGGTTCTGGTGCGTGTGAGAGCTTGTGGTTACGTCCCCTGTTGTCCGAGTTGCGTCAGTCAGTCCCGTCAATCACGTTGTACTGTGAAAATTAGAGTGCTATGGCCATTGCTGACAATGACAGCGTCTACCACACTCGCACAAAGCACATCAATGTTGAGTATCACTATGTGCGTTCGTTATTGCATGACGGCAGCATCAGCATTGTGTGGGTTGAGACAGCATGGCAGTGGGCTGATTTTTTTACCAAGGCACTGAAGTGTGACTCGTTCAAGAAGGCTGTGAGTGCATTTGGTGTGCGTCCGTGAGGTTCTCTCTCTCCTTGTCCACTTGGTCTCTGTGCTCTCTCCCCGTGCATGTTCACTGCGCCTGTGAGTCATGGGGGAGTGTTGGTTTTTGTCTCACATCTCTCACTTGCACTCTGTTGTGTCCTCCTCGCTTCTGTACATCAGCGTGCAGATGACTGACGGTGAGACGCGATGCTGATGGAGTGTCATCAGGTGGAGCCGACGCACGCCGAGGCCTACACGCAGCTCGCTGGAGCCTCCTCGGTCCTTTGTGCTGAGCTCCATCGGCAGACCTCCTCGGTGGTCATGCCATCGGCAGACACTGTCGCTGCATATGCTGCCTGCACGCGTCCAGCGTCGTGTTTGACTGCACTATTGCGTTTGTAGGTCTGGGTCCAAGTGTCATGATTTTCTGGCACTACTTCTACCGGGGGTTAGCGTAGACGATGCTTGGGTTTAGGCAGCCATAACTCCTCACTACTATTTTTCGAGCTGATTCTGACCGCACGAATCTGTTTGCAGCGTGCGTATTATGGTATGGTCCAGTTTTCAGGCAAAACGGACGACGCCCAGGTTTGGGCCGTCGGCCGTCTGGCAGGGCTCACCAAGAAAACCTGCCTGCCTGAAAATGGAGCTATTTTCTGATTGGTTGGTGCACTGAGTAACAAGTGCTACAGAGCTAGGGGAGGCTAGTTCTTGGAGGGGTCTCCCATTGTGTCTCATTCTTCACTCCTAACCAGTTACTTCTAGTTTTCAGCTGCTTTGTGGCGCTAACACTGGCGTGCACGTTTTTGAGTGACAAATCGAGAGCAGTCAGACTTGGACTCTAGAGTGCCAGACTGAGGGGGCAGCAGACTAGGCAACGAGCGTGGAAGCCCGCACGCTGCATCAACAACGCTGTTGCCCCAACTTGCTGCCTAGGATTTCCAGCTTACTCTAAGTCGGCGACCAGAACTAATGACCGAGATCAGCACGTTGTTGGTCGAACGAGACCCGTACCTCGTGAGGCTATTTGCAAAAGCTTACGAGGAGTTAAGCGGGCTCGACAAGACAAAGTTTTGGTTCGACGAACCCTACTGGCGACGACGGTTCACTTGTCAGGTCGTCGTACCTCCGAGCGAGGAAGTACGACAGATGCTATTGGAGGAGTGCCACGATACCGGTCCAGATGGACACTTCGGCAAGGAAAAGACACTGAAGAAGCTCGCAAAATACTACTAGTGAGACAAGATGCAGATCGATGTGACAACCTTCTGCAAATCGTGTAACACATTTCAGAGACAAAAATCTCGTCACAAGAAGCCACCTGGACTATTCCAACCCCTACCCGTTCCAATGGAACCGTGGGTCGACGTCAGCATGGACTTCGTGACGGGACTGTCCGCCACTCCCTAGGGGTATCACGCCATCCTCGTCATGGTGAAAAGATTTTTTTTAATGTCTCACTTCATCCCGACGAAGACCATCGTCATCGCAGAAGGAACGGTGTGGCCTTTTCTAAATCAGAGTATGTGGCTGCATGGAGTGCCACGTACCATCATCAGCAACGGTCGCTTCACTGGCCATTTTTGGCGCAAATTGATGACACGTTACGGTAGTCAGGTCGAGCTATCTATGGCGTTCCACCCTCAGACCGACGGACAAACCGAGCGAACCAACCAGACGATCATACAACTTCTCCGAACTTTGTACGAGCCACACGACGCTGATTGGGCAACGAAACTACCAACCACGAAATTCGCGTACAATTCCGCCACTTCCACCACAACTGGTAAAATACCTTTCGAGGTGGTATATGGCAATATTCCCGCCACACCAGCCGGATTGTAGAGTCAAAGTAACATTCTCGTGGTTGACATTCACCGCAGGGACATTGCAAGCATCTGGGAGGAAAAACGGCAGAACCTCGCAAAGTCAGAAGCGGTTATGAAGCGGGGAGCCGACCGACATCGCATCGATGACATGTTCAGCGCTGGCGATCGCGTTCTCCTCAGCTCGGCCATTATCAAACTCTAAGAACAGGACTTCACGAAGCTGAAACCTCACTAGTTGGGACGGTTTGAGATTGAGCGAATGCAAACCCCAGTCGTCGCTCGACTTCCTCTCCCTGAGAGCATGGTGATTCACCATATCTGAGAAACTGCTAGGAAGCTTCCTAGCCTTGCTGTTGCTGACGTGGCGACACTGTCCAGTCAGCTGACGCACTAGCAAGCAGGCAGGTGCAAGAAACAGAAAGGGTCAGACTAGGGAGACGCGCAAAGTCTCATAAGCTTCAATAGCTTAGTAAATGCAGAGAGAAATGACAAATGACAGGTCCAGGGCATAATTACCTGCCGCGGCGCACGGCGGGTGTCGCACGCGGCAGTCCAAGAGCTGTCCTAAAACCGGCCCTAAACCACTGTTTTGGCCGTAACTCTGCGCACACATGTCAGAATCCTACATCGTCTGAACCTAGACGTGCAGAATCAAAAGACGCACGCAACGACTGGTCACATGCATGCATCCATCGACTGACAGCGAGTATATAATGCAAAAACATGCAAATGGGCCTCATGCCCAGTCCGCCGAAAGGCGCCTACAAGACGTAGAAGGCACAGCAAGGAGTCCCGGTGACATCTGGGGCTCTGGAACAGTGGTCGGTCAGCTCCAGACGGGTAGTCCGCCGCCTGTCGTCGCGCCGGTGTCACCAGGTCCGCCTGCCTCAGGGATCTGCATGAGTATGGACACGGCCGAGTGGTCACAGTAAACTGTATTGGAACGGCACAAAGCACAACACTCCCCCATGACCCGATGGTACGCATGTCCATACGCGTGCAGCACTGGTACAACCACATAGTGAGTGACACAGACAGATGAGACGGCAACGTACATCCCACACTCAACCACTGTCACGCACGGGGCGAAGCCCAACAGAACGAATGGCCACCAGGAACTTTCCGCGTGCAAGTGCCTTCGTCAAGAAATCAGCTCGCTGCAAGTCAGTGCCAACCCACATGATGGAGATCACGCGTCGCTCCACCAGATCACGAACGAAGTGATGCTCAACCGCAATATGCTTTGTGCAAGCATGAAAAACACCAGAGTTCTCCGCAATGGCGAGAGCACTCTGGTTGTCGCAACGCAGCACAATGGCGGGTACTGACTGCCCAAGCTCAAGAAACAAGCGCTGCAGCCAAACTGCCTCAGCAGCCCCTGCCCCCAAAGCCACATACTCTGCCTCTGATGAGCTATGTGCGATGCAGCCCTGCTTCCCGCTTCGCCAAGACAAAGCGGTACCACCGAGCAGAAACACGTAGCCAGTGCGACTGTGCCCGTCAAGACTCCAAGCCCAGTCGCTGTCAGTGTAGCCGTCAAGGACCACCGAACACTTCCGACGAAAGCAGATTCCGAGATACGGCATGGAAACCACGTACCGTACCACTCGCACAGCCGCGTGAAGAGCTCTCGCATGTGGAGCCTGCGAGAACTGAGCGAGGAGGTTGACGGCGAACGCGATGTCGGGATGCGTGGTCGTGGCCAGGTACATCAGAGATCCGATAAGACGGAGGTACAAGGTCACGTCCACTGTCTCCCCCAGCTGTGTAGGGTCATCCACCTTCAGGGCATCCTGCCCATCAGGTGTGAGTGGTGTGGAAGCAGTGGGCACTGCACCAAGGAGATCGCTAAAGCGCTCCCCCACGACTCGTGCGTATCGGGCCTGATGCAGCAACAGTGTCCGATGTCTCCGATCTCGCACAATCTCCATACCAAGAAACACCGATGCAGGACCGAGGTCCTTCATCCTGTAGGCGGTCTGCAAGACGGCCTTGGCCTCCTTCACGGCCTCCAGCGATGGAGACGCGATCAGAAGGTCATCAACATAGACCAGGATGGCGGTAAACCGCTCGGGTGTCGGTAGGATGAAGAGTGAGGGGTCTGCCTCGCTCTGTACGTATCCTGCGCGAGTCAAGGTGCCAGTGATCTCCCGGTTCCAACACCGTGGAGACTGCTTGAGGCCGTACAAGGACTTGCGCAAGCGCCAGACCTTGTCACCGTCCTCAAAGCCTGGTGGCTGAGCCACGTAGATCTCCTCATCCAAAGAGCCATGGAGGAACGCGTTGTTCACATCCATCTGGTGTAGTTCCCAGTCATGCAGAGCTACTACACCGAACAGAGCTCGAGCTGAGGTCATGCGACCGACAGGGGCAAAGGTGTCAGTGTAATCAACTCCCTCAATCTGAGAGAACCCCTTGACGACCAAGCGGGCCTTGTAGCGTTCCAGTGAGCCATCCGGCTTCACTTTCTTGCGAAAGACCCACTTGACCTGAATCGCCTTCCTCCCAGGGGGAAGGTCGACCAGCTCGTAGACTCCGTGCTCTCGGATGGCGCGAAGCTCATCCTCGCAAGCAGCTCGCCAGGCATCAGCATCCTGCGATGAGAAAGCCTCCCTCAATGTGCCCGGGTCCGGCGCCATAGAGGGAGAACTCTGTGTGGCAAGTGCACACGCCTCAGTGTCTGGCCTAACGGCCACGAGATCAGCTGCTGCGTCACAGGCGATATGGAACGCGCGAGTGACCAGATCGTGCCCAATGGGGCACGCTGGGTGTACCTCTGAAAGCTCAGTGCGGGCACTCAGGCCTAGGGCCTTTGTGCCTGGATCACCGCTCGCGACGCTGCGAGTGGGGCATCTGGATCCGGGACCCGACACACGCTGAGCTCCGGAATCCAGTGGTCGAAGGCGACCACCGGGCTCACGAGAGTAGCCGGAGGTCAAGGGACGCGCATCAGGCGCAGAGACAGGCACGTCCACAGGGTCAGGGACCACTGCAGCAGGTGACGACTGAGACGAGGCAGCCGGGGATGCCGTGCGAGGAGACGCGTGTGTGGGGGACCCAGAGCTGGGGTTGCCAGCGGGTAAGGCCGGCCCGGACACTGAAAGAGTGTCAGTCGAAGCAGGGACAGGCGTGGGCTGGACTAGGTCAGACGCCTGAGCAAGGGTGCTAGCAGGGACAGGTGGTGATGCAGGAGGAGGCGTGAGGGCCGTGGTGCCTGTAGGGTGTGAAGTGGGCAGCACAGGCGATATCTCTGGGCCAACGGCAATAATAGCCGGGTCGTCAAGTGCTAGAGACCGAGAGGGGGCTCGAGCGGACCCATCAGCCTGGCGACCAGTGGTCGACGGCGGAGAAATCTCCCCCATCCGTCGAGAACCCTCACATGAAGGGACGTGGGCGGCAGAGAGGGCTGTGATGGAAGTCAGATCACAGTAAGTGAGTGACTCAAAAAACAACGCGTCCCGAGACTCTATGACACGACGGCGAGTGGGATCCCAGAAGCGCCAGGCCTTCGACCGCGGGGAGATGCCGATGAAGGCACACAAGCGACCCCGAGGGGAGACCTTGGACCCCTGCTGGTCCTCGGTGTACCACACGGAGGCCAGGGAACCCCAGACGCGAGCGAGGCGAAGATCAGCACGGTGGCCAAACCAGAGCTCGTACGNGGTCCGGAAGCGGACCATGCGGGAGGCGGTTCCAGACCCAGGTCATGTAGGAGAAACCCTCGAAGGCGAAGGACTCCGGGAGACCGCACTCAGACCGCATGGCGCGGACCGCATCCTCCATGGTGCGGTTCCAGCGCTCAGAGACACCGTTCTGCTGTGGGGTGGCAGGAGCGGAGACCTGGTGAAAAATACCGTGCTCAGCAAAGAATGCGTCCATCTCACCGAGGAACTCGCCACCGCGATCCGATCGGAAGGTGTGTAGCGTGTGGCGAGACTGACGCTCAGCCATCACGAGCCAGAGCCGAACCGCAAGGGCGGCGTCGCTCTTCTAACGCAGACTGTAGACCCACCGCATCCGGGTGAAGTCATCAGTCAGTGTCAGAACATATCGGCCCCTCTCGGACACGGACTCGACCGGGAGAGGACCAAGCAGGTCCGAGTGGGCCAACTCGAGGGGCCGCAGTGCTCGTGAACGCGAATCAGGGTAAGTGCACCGGTGCATCTTACCCTGAGCGCAAAAAAGGCAGTCGGTCTTGGGTGGCTTCTCGAAAGAAGCCACGTCAAGACCAAGAGCGGGCTGTGTCCGGATGAGCTTCGACACAGTGTCGGAGCCCACGTGACACAGACGTCGGTGAAGCAACCTCTGGTGGTCTGGGGATAGAACACCAGTGACAAAACGCGACCAGAGGACGTAGGGGAGCAAGGGGAGGACGGCCGAGCAATGCGGTATAGGTCATCAACGACTGAAGCACGCAGGACAATGCTACAGGTGTCAGAAGCAGTCACAGTCGCCGAATCAGCAGTGTGCACAACAGAGAGACCCATCAGAGTGCAGGCACGCACAGACAGCAGGCTGAGCTCAAGATCAGGTACAAATTGCACGTCAGAGAGATACAAGGGGCCAGACGGACCATCGAAGCACACAACCCCAACACCGTGGACTGGTAAGGACTGACCAGAGCCTGTGCGAACAGAACGAACAGTCGTGACGGGACCAAGAACCACAAAGTCACTGCGACGACACGTCATGTGGTGAGTGGCACCGGAATCGATGATCCAAGTGCCACTGGGGTCACGACCGGTGGACGTCACTGTACAACGTGCAATGGAACACTCGGCATCAGAGGGACGCTGAGCCGTCAGTGGGACGGAACGACGTACATCACGAAAGTGAGCCTCATGGATCCAGTCTGTGCAGTCAGGCCCATCCTCATCACATGCGGACTGTGCTCCCCCACACGTATCATCACGAGTCACGAAGGCGGACGAACAAGCAGTCTGTGACCCACTCGATGATGACAACACACTCGCACCTCCCTGTAAGCGAAGCGCCAGAAGATGACGTAGCTCGGCGATGGTGCGGTCACGTGGGTCTGGATCACTGCTGCTCGTTGGCGAGGACACAGGAACAGCTGCAGTCGTAGTCGCCGCGCGTCCCGAGGAGTGTGCGGACGACGTGCCGGGCGCGGTACGAGCAGCATGGGCCGCCTGAAGTCCACGGGTGATGCGCCCCCAGTCAAGCGGCTGCTGGCACTCGGTGTAGCGATGGGCACCTCCACAGTTGTAGCAGTGGACGGAACGCCCACTGCTACCACTAGATGACGACTGCTGCTGGCCCAATCCGCGCTTCCTGTTCTTCTTCTTCCCCTGGGCGGCTGCTGCGACGCCCTGCGTCTGCGTGGGTGTAGACGGGGTCGAGGAGGAGGAGGAAGATGAGATCGTGGTGGAGGTGGACGAGGGTGACTGCAGGATGGAAGATGGTGGTGAGGCGACGACTGCTGCAGCGAGGGACGTCTCCTGATGTGCTACTGCGGCCTCGCGGGTCGACGTCACCTGGAGGAAAAGCTGATGCGCCCAAGGGAGCAACTGCATGGAGGCCGAGAAGGGCTCGAGGACGGCGTCACTGTACCGGTCGAAGATGTCGGTGTACTCCAGGCGAACTCCGAGCATGATCGCCCGGAGTGCCCACAGCTGTGTGCCCCCTGAGGTACCNGTGGGACGCACGCGTGGCGTGCGTCTCTGCGGCCAGTAGGGACAGCGCCAGATCCCAGCCTCCACGAGGATCAGCTCCGGTGCCTGTGCCAGCCTCGCCAAGGAAGGGGCGAAAATCGACGACAGTCTCGCGTGGCATAGCGTAGAGAAGTCCTCGCATGGCCCGGGCAGCTGTCGACACCTGTGCTGGGTCTGTAGTCTGGTATGGGCTGTGGTAGTAAGGCCAAACTCCCTCGGAGGTGGCCCACACCTGAAACAGAATCTCCCAGCAGTCAAACCCATCCTCGCTGATGTACCGTGGGGGTGGTGCCTCAAAGTCCTTTGGCTGCCGCTCCGTGGGAAGAGCAGCCGCAGGCTGAGGAGGGCGAGAGACAGGGAAGAAACCTGGAAGGGGGTGATAACCGAGAAAAGGAAATGGCGGTCGTATCGGAGACGCAGGTGGAGGTCGCATACCCGTCTGCAGCTGACGGAGGCGCTCCTGTAGAAGATGGATCTCCCGCTCCTGGGAGTCATCCTCGAAACCTGGCATGAGTGGCTCGTCATCAAGGAGGTCCTCAGGTGGTGGAGAGACTGCGCCAGGAGGTGCGGGAGGCGGAGCCCCGATCATGGACACCCGGGTCGAGTACTGTGCGGATGCCACAAGACCGGCAGCTCCCCCAGAAGTCCGCGCAGGAGCCGTGGACTGAGCACGCAGAAGCTCTGTCAGCGTGCGAATCGAATCAGTCTGCTCTCGCTGCAGACGACTCATCTCCTCCTGCTGGCTGCGTAGGTCTGCGATAGCCTGCGAGCGAGGGCTGAGTACCTCTGCAGAAGAGGAGGAGGGACCAGCTGGCACCTTGTCCTTGTCGTCGGGCGAACTCATGTCGCCGCTCACTATGGGACGACAGGTCAAGTTTGTCGGATTTCAGTACCGTCTGCGTTTCTCGAGGATTTGCAATGCTGGCAACTTTTGACCTTCCGGCCAAAAATTTGCCTAAGTATGGTGCTGACGTCAGCAGGTGGTTGCTGACGTCAGCACGACCTGATGAC
>SZWC01002974.1:0-34259 GCA_023375785.1 Penium margaritaceum | reverse complement strand
GTGAGGGAATAGGGAGGCGAGGTCTCTAGGTGGGTGGATGGTACGGGGACAGAGGGGTAGGGTAGGGTGGGGTAATGGTGTTGGTTGAGTGATGGCTCAATTGTAGGTGCATTCCACAGGGGCGTCACATGAGAGGTGGAGTGAGTCGAGGCGTTTTAACCACTTCGAACGCGAACAAAGGTTCGAGTGTTCAACTGTACAAATCGGTTCACACCCAAACATGAATTATGGGCTCTCCAAATCAAAGTAGACTGATCATAGCGTAGGTAGCGTCAACTCTCGACTGAGGCTTTCCAGTAAGCATGGTGGCGCCATGGATCCATGGCGGCATGGAGAGCAGAGGGCAAGAAACCCTTATGAGGATGTGTGAGTTAACAACAAGGGAAAGTGAAAGCGTGTCACGGGCTAGCGAGCTCTTAGCAACCGGTTGACCGGGCCGCCCACACTAGGAGCTCAAAGTGGGGCCTGGCCGCTACCTCGGGGTCGAACCGAACCGAAGTGGTTGGCAAAATATAGCCATGGTTATCTCACACGCCGGCATAATTGTGAGTGTGGTCCCGTAGGATCAACAACCCGGTGCCAAGAAGACTGTTACTAGCTAGGCATGCATACCGTCAAGAATAAAACCACATCCACCACGAGTGTATGTGGATGCATGTCTACTCGTGTGTGACTCTCCATAGATCTGTAAACGTTAATAAGAAGATTCTGAAGCCTGCAACTTTGCTCTCAGGCACATTTGGGCATGGTAGATCTTGTTGGTTGTGTCTGTCAAACACGCAAGTGACCTCTTGACTCCATCCATTTGCACACACTATTACTACAGGTGACTGAGCACATATGAAGCTGCGGGCCACACATCACTTGCGTCTCTGCCGGGTGCAAGACCTGTTCTTAGCATTTGGTGATTAGCCATTGCATAGCTGAAACATGAAAGTGATTACATGAGAGATGCATGCACCACATACGCTCGTGGTCGATGTGGATTCTTGGTTTTACTTGTTTGGCATGGTGTGCTAGTTGTGTAGCTCTTGCACCGGGTGGTTAATCCTGCGGGGCCACACTCTCGGTCGCACCGAGGTGTGAGTGATGTTGGTTATGGTCGTGACACACGCAAGTGCCCTCTGTCTCTCCACACACTCACATCATCACTGCAGGTGATTAAGCTGGACAGAGGCTCTCTGGTGCAAGAGTGTGACACAGTATGAGCTGCACATTGGTGGTGACACCAACTGACTACCAAGTGATGATCACACCATCAAACTTTTCATGAGCCTCAGTTTAGAGCTCATTCCACTAGCAAAATGGGGGATACACTTGTAGGATTGCATGCCAGTGGCTTGGTTCAATTGTCACATACTTGCATGCAATTAGGGTGGTAAACCGGGTTGCTGATCCTTGGGGACCACACGTCCGATTTGTACCGGCGTGTGAGCAGCCGCCTGGAGCTCGCTCGCTCCAGGGCCGGGTTCGATCCCCGGGTGGCGTCCGGGTCCCACGTCGAGCACCTCGCGTGGATGGCCCGGTCAACCGGCATAGACCACCTCGTTCGCTTGTGACTTACTTACTTCTTGTCACTTGTGTGAAAGTGATCTTTCCCCCGATCCATGGTGTCACCCCGTCTCTAGCCAGCCTACTTGCCTGCTTTCATGCTTGCTCAGTAGCCGCTGCTACCTACTGGTATCAGAGCAAGGGGAACCCGCTCCCCTTAGCTACAGTCCTGGGTCCTTGTCGGGCCATTTGAGCATAGCGGGTGATCCCGTGCAAGCAACCGCGCATGACTGTGGCGGGTGGGAGCCACAACATCGGCTGCTGCAGCTTGTAGCACCTAACCCTACACCCATCGGACCGGAACCTCTCCGTCGCCGTCGTCCCCTCGCACTCCGCTGAGCCTCGGTCTCCGCACCTCTGACGGTGCCGCCACGTGTCTGCACCTATAGCCGCTGCTGTCTCCCGGAAACCGCACGTGCACACTCTTCGCAGTAGCGCGTTCTGCCCCTGTGGTTCACAAGGGGCGCTGCTCCTGTGCGAAGGGCTGGCGAAGCTTCATCGCCGTCCTTACGCACACCGCCGACTCTCGGCCTTCACACGCCCATCGGCTATTCGTGTACTCCCCGCAGCAGCACGCTCCACACCCATGGCTCACGTGGTGCCTCTGCTCCTGCCTACGGAACTCACACGTCTCCACTTGCACTTCCGCCCGCCGCACTCATCTTCCGCCGGCCTCTCGTGCGTCTCTCACAACAGCGCACCCCACACTCGTGGCTCACGCGTTGCTTCTGCCGCACTAATCAACGTCTCTTCCGTGCACCTCTTGACACCTCAGGCTGCCCTCCGGGCAGCCAAGCACTCGGCGCACTGGCTTCTCCTCCCAACACCGAGCCGATCCCCATGTCTCCCACGGCCGCACGTGAGCGTGCCCGCATCGACAGAGAGCTCGCATACTACGAGGAGCGGGCGGAGAGGGAGATTTGGTCGAGGGTGCGTCGCAGCAGTCCGGGCTATCACCCCGGCGAGGATTACGACCCCGCTGACTACTACGAGTGGGCGGACGCGCGGGACTACGTAGCCCACTGCCAGTCTGCCTCCGACGACTCCCAGACGGTGCAGAACGAGCCAGCTACGGCGCCACCACGTGACCACAGACCTCTACACACACCGGTAAGCCCACTCGTATCCCATAGGACGCGCCAACAGCATCGACGTGCCGCTGCTCGTGACTCAGTGCCGTACTCTGCGGCAGCAACATCACAGGCACACCCCTCCCGTCGTACTGCATCGCCAACTACATCAGCTGCAGGTTCATCGTCATCCCCATCACCTGACATTCTGTCTGCCCTGCAGGCTACGCTTGTGTCCAGTGCTGCTGTTGCGTCCACATTTGCAGCCACTGCACGTGCCACACGTGCACCAGCTAGCACTGCTGCCGGTAGGGCCGTTGAGATCTACACCTTGGCTGCAGTTGATCAGGGCCCCTTAGCAGATGCAGCTGTCAACGCAGTGACCCGGATTGCTGCCGCAGCAGACGCAGTCGCATCAGCAGCAGCTACAGCGGCCACAGCACTCTCCAGCGCTGTTGACTCCATCCACATCTCCACCTCACAGCTGTCTTCCCTGTCCTCATCTTCAGCCTCGGTGACACGCCACATTCAGCTGCTGGTGTCGACCGCCGCGGCCGTCTCCACCCTGTCAGCTGCAGCGTTGACAGGAGCAGCCTGCCTCATCGTCTCCACCTTGGCTGCTGTTGCAGTGGTCGCCTCCTCAATTGCGGCAGCTCTTCTGCCACTGTTCTCACTGCGCAGCAGCGCTTGGTGAGCTTGGTCTCTCCCTCTCTTCCTGCCCTTCCCTGTGTTGATGTGTTTTGTGCGACCAGGTTGTTGCCTTGCAGCGGACTTCCACGCACCCATCACACATCTCCCACGCCCATTGGGGCTGGGAAAACTCTGCCGATGTTTTCTTGGCAGAGTTACGTCACTGGCAACATGCCGGTTGACGACGACCAATACGCGGCCTTGCAGGCTGAGTTGCAACGTGAGCGTGCTGCTCTTCAGACAGCGCTCACTGCTCAGCGCGCCGCTGAGGACAAGCTGCGTGCAGAACAGGCTGACCAAGAAACGTTTGCAGATCACATCGCTGATCTGGTTCTTAACCGTCTTCAGCCCACCTTGCGCACCACACAGTCTGCTAGCATTGCTGCTGCATTCTCCATTTCCCCCGCTTCCGCATCCACTGCTGCTGACTCATCCTCCTCTGACCCTCTCGCAGTCGTCGCTGCTGCTGGCGCAGCCGTAGCCAAATCGCTCGCTCCATCAATGCAACGGGTGACGCTCTGTATGTGCCGCTCTTTCTGCCAGACGTTCTGTATGTGCCTGCTCTTGAGCTCAGCCTGCTGTCTATCACGACTCTCGACGACCAGGGCATGGATTTCTCCTCCAGCCGCGGCATTGCATCCGTGTTGCATCGTACCACTGGTCGTGTCCTTCTGCGTGGCACTCGTTGTGATCGTTTGTACCGTGTGCCGTCCTTTGCACCACACCCTGCCACGATTGCTCTTGTTCACGTAGCACGCTCTCTCACTCCGGCACATGCACAGTTGCTTCATCGCCGTCTCTGTCACATTCACACTGCTGCCGTTGACAGTTTGCTTCGGGACAAGCCAGCTCATGGCCTTGACACTGACACGTTCCCTGCCCCTTGTCCCACTGACTGTCTTGACTGTGCCCAGGGCAAAATGCACCGTTCCACATCACCGGAGCACTGCATCATCACGGCGCCGAGGCACTCTAGTTTCGGCCCATAGGAGCTCCGCAATTATGCAGTCCTGAAGTATCGCTAATCCGCACTTTGCATCTCCGCAGCCCCGCAGCTCCGTAGCACCCGAGCCTTACGTCACCACGGCCCCTCGGTGCTCTAGCGTCGGCCCACAACTGCTTGGTAGTCTGCAGATCCGCAGTCTTCAGTTCTGCACCGTAGCCTCGTCGCTTTGCAGCTCGACAGCTCCACATCTCCGCAGTCCTTCAGCACCGGGGCATTGCAACACCACGGAACCGAGGCCTTCTGGCCCCGGCTCACTGCATGTCAACATCCATGCAGCCCCGCAGTTCTCACCTGCCATGCAGCACTGCCGCACACATTCATGCGGCTCTCGGCTGCCCGCGCTCATCTCTTCGCACAGCACCGTAGCACGCAGTTAAAAAGGCTCACCGCTGCTCTCACCTCTCTTTCTGCGCAGCATCGCGTCATGCATTTTAGCAGCTATCGGCTGCCCTCGCCTCCCTTGCCACCGAGCACCACAGTTCGCGCCCAGTAGCTCTTCGCCACTTGCACCTGTCCTGTTGCGCAACCGACAGGTCCACGCAGCTTGCATGCCTCAAACAACATGCTCATCAACAGCTCCGTAGTACCATAGCAGCTGAGCATAGCAGTGCTCACAACAACACTCTAGCCTGTAGCGTCAGCTGTAGGCGTGCAGTTCTCGGCTCCACAGCTCAGTGTCTCGATTGGTCCGACTCCCGTGTCTTCATTGCACCTTTGTGCCGCGCTGTACTGCCGCACCAGTCTCACAGCACAGCAGCGTGCAGCTGCAAAGCTTCTTTTTATTCAACAGCAGTAGCGGCGGCCGCGTCTGCGGCCTGTTCCGCCACCATGGCTTCACCTCCGAAGACAGCACCAGCCCCCACCTCTACAAGGGGCCATAGTGAGCGGGAACACTATTACGAGCATATTGCACGAGGCAAGGAGGAAGCATATCAGGCAGGGATCGAGGCGTGGTTGCGTCGCCGTCGCTGTGATAGTCCAGGGTACCATTCTGGGGTAGACTTCGACCTAGCGGACGCCGAGGCGCGCGCTGACGCTGCTGAGTACGCAGCCTACTACCAGTCTGCCTCGGACGACTCATCAACCGAGCAAACGCACCAGCAACGGGGCCGTCATGCGAACAACGTCGACCTTCTCTCCTTGTTAGCTCTCCCATTGTTCTTGGGATGCGTCGGCAGAGTCAGCATACCACACCTGCGGGGACGGTATCAGTTGCACCAGCAGCCCCAGCAGAGCCAACTGAGGCAACGTCAAGTCGAGCCGCGTCTCCCGTTGCGTCTCAGGCTGTTCTTGCATCTTCTTGACCCGTTGACATCCTCGATGCTCTTGAGACCGTCATTGTCTCTAGCGCTGCTGTCTCTTCCACGTTTCCTGCCACTGCACGTGCTGTGCGTGCACCTGCCAGCACTGCTGCTGGTAGGGCAGTTGAGACCTATACCACCGCTGCTGTTGATCAGGGTCCTCTTGCAGCCGCAACAGTCAACATATCCATGCAGGTCGTAGCAGCAGTTGATTCTGTCACAGGAGCAGCAGCCTCAGCTGCTGCCGCTCTTTCGAGTGCTGTGGTATCCATCCACATCTCCACCTATCAGGTGCCCCCAACAACTGCATCCGCATCGCTTGGCCATCAGATCCGCATCCTAGTCACAGCTGCAGCTGCCATCTCCACCTTCACAGGTGCATCTCTCTCTAGTGTTGCCTGCCTCATCGTCTTTGCATCCTCTACTGTGGCCGTCATAGTAGCTTCAGTAGCAGCTGCACTGCGGCCACTGTTTGGCCTCCGTCGTTAGACTTGGTGAGCTGCCCTCCTCTTGTTGCTTGGGCACCTTTCTCCTCTCCTCCTTCTTTCCTCTCCTGTGGCCGTGTGCGTGCGTTTCACCCTTTGTTGTGCAGCATCATCCAGCAGACCATCGTCCTCTCATACTTTCCCACGCCCACAGGGGAAAGGGAAACTCTGCCAAAAATTTATTTCAGTGAATCGTACCCCACTGACCATGCCAGTTGACGATGATCAGTATGCTGCTTTGTAGGAGGAGCTGCGCAAAGAGCGTGCTGCTCTTGAAGCAGCCCTCACTACACAGCGCGCGGTAGAAGAAAAATTATGCGATGAACAAGGTGTTCAAGAGACATTTGCCGATCACATCGCCGACCTTGTTCTCAACCGACTGCAACCAGCATTGCGCTCCACGCCTGCCGCATCAGCTGCTGCTGACATTGCTGGTGAGTTTTCCACCTCTCCCGCTTTCGCATCCAGCACTACCGGCTCTCTTACTTATACCTCCCTTGTTGCTGCCGCTGCCGCTGCCAAAGCCCTTGCACAACGTATGTAGCGCAAACCTGACTTTCACCCAGCACCACCTCACTTCACCTCTAACCTCTCTTTTGCTTCCTGGGAGGTTCGCTTCAGTGCTTGGGCACAAAATGAGAAAATTAGGGAGTACTTTCACTTGCCCAACCCCTCTACGCACCCTCCCTTTGTGCCCACTGATGTTGAGTCCGCGCGTGCCATACGTGCTCTTATTTGCACTGAACCCAATGATCTCACTGACGAGATCGGATCATACAATGTTGACACTGCATGCCGCACACCTGCCGATCCTATTGGTGCCTATGCACTCATCAAGGGTCGTACCAGTGTCACTGGGCACGCCGCACAGAGTGTCCTCACAATACAGTTCAACACGCTCTCCATGCGTGCTGACAAGATTGCTGATGCCTAGTGAGCACACAACCTTCGCCTTTTGAAGGACCTGGATAAAGGGACACCTGGACAACTTCCTGCTGTTCTCTCTATCGTCAACGGCCTCATCCCTGAGCTTTCCGACATCTTGAGGGAGGTGAAAGCCTCAGAGCTTGAGTGACTTACCGTTGAGCCCGTGCCTACTGAATCTCCCCCATGCATTGGTTCTCTCCGGGAGTTCATATCACAACGTCTCACTGACTAGTGGAGCGCTCTCCAGAATAAGTGCATCCATCGTGCAATTGTTGCACCTGCCACCACAGCACTCCCTTCTACCTCATCATCCTCCACCTCCTCCTCCTCACCCTCCTTTGCCAAGTCCCTTCTTCACCAGGGATGGGGTGGGTGGTCGTGTTCGTGATCGGGGCAAAGGCGCCGGTGGTTTTGGCTCTAGCGACCAAGTCGGCCGCGGTAGAGAGAACTGCACCAGCTGCAATTCTTCTTCTTCTTCCACTCCCAGCATGGTCACGTGTTGGAACTATGGCACCATTGATCATTCTGCACCAAAGTGCCCGTCGCCACCAGACAACGAGCGCATGACCTCTGCCGTGCGTGCACACCGGGCGCGCTCCTCCGGGGGGTCCGGGAGCACCTCTCGTGTCGCCACCTCCACGGCTCCCCCGAGCCGGAGCTCCTCTGCCACCACCGAGGCCGCCGCCTACAGCAGAGCTGCTGCTCCACCTCCATTTCCTTACCCTTAGGGTTGGCCCCCGGGATATGGCGGGCCGGTCTTCTACGGCCCCCTGTCTGGCGCCTTCTCTCCCCCTAATTGGGCTTCTCTATCCTACCCGTCCCGTCGTCCCTCCTAAGGCGTTTTCATTACTCCGGACCCGCCCAAGGACGACCAGTTGGACGTTGCGCTTTCTCAGGCCATCCACCGGCGTCACCTTTGTGATCAAGGATGTGAGAGTGAGCGCTATGGGTCGGAGCCTCTTGCGTGTGTCGTTGATGGGGAGTTGCGTGGTTCTACGTCCGGTCTTGTTCTCGGGTGTCCCCCTGCTGATGTTCCGTGGATTGAAGAATGGCAGCATTTGCGCTTGCCTCACTGTCTAGTTGCGTGTGGTTAACGCTTCTCACCGTATGCCGCCATTGCCGCCGTGATTCGTTACCCCTCTACTATTCGTGCGTCTGGTGGCTTCTGGATCCTTGACTCTGGAGCCACCCACCACATGACCTCGTTGCGCGCGTCTTTTGTCTCCCTTCGTCCTGTTGGTTCGGTGGGCTTTGTCTACACTGGTTCCGGTCAGCTACTCCCTGTTCAAGGCGTTCGCGTTGTGTTCTTTGTCGGCCTTGGGGGGAACAGTTCTTGCCTGACGTCTTGTGAGAATCTCATTGCAAGTCCATGGAAACAAAGAGCTCATCAAACCATGGAGTCTAGTGAACGCTAGGTCCAGATCTGTCCTATCAAGTCATTAAAAAAGTCCAAGTGTCCGAGTAACAAGTTGTACCCTTGTTACGGGGTAAGACTCGCTAATCGAGTCTCACCCGTCGGCTAGCGTGCGAGGCTCACTGGCACTCAACAGGACTCGAGGGCAAACTCGTCCGAAGTCCGCAAAAGCTCGTAAATGTTCCTACGAGCTCCTAGGTTCGGCCGAAACAGGCCACATCTAAAGAAACCTAGTTTGGTCCTAGATAACACGGAAAGTACGGACTAATCTAGGCTTTCTACCACACCAAGTGCAATATGTCGCAACAGTATTAAGAGCACATGTAGGTTTGCCAACAGGGGCACGCAAGGATCGACGGCCAGCGGAGTGCGTAAGACAGAGAGGTGGCACCGCCATGTGGTGAGCTTGGCGTGCACACATCTTCGCGATCAACGTGGATCACCGCCGACCGCCAAATCCGTATGCACTGCACACTCAAGGGCATAAACAAAAGAATATATACATAGAGGGTTATCACGCCCCCTTGGCCGAGGGTGTCACATGCACGCAACCGAGTAGATGGAGTTGTAAGAGGAGGGAGGATGATGCTAGGGCTTTAGTGAGAAAGTCTGCAAGCTGCTCAGTCCCAGGCACCTCACACACTTGGACCACACCTGCTTCTACTGCTTCGCGGACAAAATGATGCTCAACTCCCATGTGCTTTGTATGTGGGTGCAAGACACCGTCATTTTGTGTGATGCGACGTGTAGCAGAGCTGTCGCTGTACAGTGGAACAGCCCCCACACTCATTCCCAATGCTCCCAACAGCCGTTGCAGCCAGGTTGCTTCACATGCAGCTTCTCCCAATGCCATGTATTCTAATTCAGCCACACTACGTGCCACACATGACTGTTACGCACTGCACCATGAGACAGTGGTACCCCAAATCCGAAAGACATATCCTCCCCGACTGCGTGTAGTTCTGTCCCATGCATAATCACTGTCACAATACCCATTGAGCAAGGGACTAGTGCCAGGGGATAAGACGAGACCCATTGATGCACTGTCAAACACATAGCACAGCAGTTTGAGCAAAACCTTATGATGTGCACTGCAGGGATGCTGGCTGAACTGGGCCAGAGTGTTCACTGCACAGGAAATGTCTGGTCGGGTGGTGGAGGAAAGATAGGTGAGACTGCCTGTGATCTGTCTGTACAAGGTGGAATCTGTGTCAGGTCCATAGTCAGTGGTGTTGGTGTGAAGGAGATGCCCATACACGTCTGGAATCATCGGTGAGTGCTGTGCGGGGAGGTGTTGCACATGGTGAGAGAAGCGTTCAGTCAAGTGTGCTATGAACCAACCTTGGTGTAGTGTCAGAGTGCGTGCAACTCTGTTGCGAGTGATGGTCATGCCTAGGAAATTGTGTGCCTCTCCTAGGTCTGTCATGTGATAGTGTGTAGTGAGTAGTTCTTTCGTGTCTTTCATTAGAGGAAGAGACGGTGAGAGGATCAGTGAATCATCAACATACACCAGGAGGACAACTGGAATACCGCTCACCCAGCAGATGAACAAGGAGGGATCAGACAGACTGCACAAACCCTCCGTGTTCGAGTGTTTGAATAATCTCTTTGTTCTAGCACCATGGAGTTTGTTTCAATCCATGGAGCGCCTCCAAGAGGAGCCACACTCTGTCAGTAACATCTGTGAATCCTAGTGGTTGTTCCACGTAGATTTCTTCTTCCAGCGGACCATTGAGAAAGGCGTTCTTGACATCCATTTGACATATTTCCCAGTCATCGTGTGCTGCGACCCCAAGCAGCACTCGACCGGACGTGTACTTGCCCACTGGGACATAAGTGCCAGTGAAATCTTGTCCAGGTATCTGATGAAAGCCCTTGGCCACCAATCGGGCTTTATACTTCTCAAACAAACCAAGGACGTTCTGTTTTACCTTAAACACCCACTTAACATCGATTGCTTTGCGCCCAGGAGGAAATGGTACCATTTTGTAGACTCTGTGCTCAAGGAGCGCGTTCAGCTCATCTACCATTGTCTTTTCCCACTCTGTCGCGTCTGAGTTCCCCCTTGCCTCTTCAACAGTGAGAGGCTCGGACTGGATGGGCATGGGTTGTGTGGGACCCACTGTATGGTAAAACTGTTTTTAGTCTACTCTCGCCACATTACGTTGTGAGCGACGGACCGGATCGGGCTGGAATGGACTGTCTTGCACCGGGGTAAGGCCACGTGGGGGCCCTGAGGAGTCTGCACTTGTGCTTGCTAGGTCAGTTGGTGTGATTAGGTCTGTAGGGACCGAAGTTGACTGGTCTGTGTCCTTGTGTCCACCGTGGGACACAAGGAGAGGACCGTGGGTCCTTGGTCTTCATGGTGGGAAAAAAGATGGGAACACTGACATAATCAGGATATCGCTTGGGAACAGTGAGCACAGGTGCATGCTTAAGTCCCTTGAACGCCTTGTAAGGCATGTGTTCCAAGAATGACGCATCTTGACTCTCTACAAAGGCATGATGCACGGGATCCCAAAACCTCCATGCCTTTGACACATGAGAGACTCCGACAAAGACGCACCACCTTCCTCGTGGGCTCAGTTTGTGATTGCATTGTGCATCAGCAAACCACACACAAGCCATTGTGCCCCACACCCGTGCAGGGCGTAGATCTGCCCTCTGCTTGAACCATCTTTCCCATGGAGTGGCAGTCCTGGGAAGAGGCCCTTGAGGTATTATGTTCCATACCCAAGTGATGTACTTGACTGCTTCCTCCCAGAATCCAAAGGACAAGCCAGACTCTGTTAGGAGGGTGCGTAGGGCATCGCCTTAAGTTCTGTGCCATCACTCAGCCACCCCGTTCTGTTGCGGTGTATAGGGTGCTGTGGTTTGATGGACGATACCTCTGGTTTTAAGATCTGTTTCTAGTGTGCCTAGGAATTCCCCGCCCCTGTCTGTACACAAGATGCGGAAAGGGCATCCAGTCTGTCGCTCTGCCAGGGGAATCCAGTCGGTTATGGCCCGTTGTGCATCCGCTTTGGTCTTGAGCAGAAACGCCCAGCGAAAGCGACTGTAGTCGTCTGTCAGAGTAAAAACATACAGTGACGAGTACTGGACTGAGGGTACAGGCATGGGTCCAGTCAAGTCAGCATGCACCAATTCAAGAGGAGCCTCGCTGACATGCTGTGATGTGGGGAAACTCTGTCGGTGTGACTTTGCTTCCTGGCAGTCAAGACAAGCTGACGTCTTTAGGCCGTGTGGACACTCTTCAGGACTCAGTCCGTGTGCAGGCTGGTGTTTCAGTAGATCAGTCACTATTTCTGTGTTGATATGCACCAGGTTTCTGTGAATGAGCTCAGTGTGCTTTGGGTCTGTTTTGGTCATGATGTGAGTCTGTGCACGGTTAGATGGCAGAGCAGGGAAAAAAGTTAGTCGGTACAGCATGTCGTCATGCAAGGGCCCATCAGCCAGCAACATCCCGTGCGCATAAAAAACCATGCATTTTCTGCTTGCGTCAGTGTTGACATGCCCAATTGGCGATCCAACTGCCCCCCTGACAACAAGTTGACCTTTAGTCGAGGGACATACAAAACCCCAGTCAACCACATTACCCCCTCAGCTGCTTGTAATGCGACGGTTCCAATGCCCTCAACCCTCAGCACTTCACCCAACCCCGTTCGGACACCCTCCACATCGTGCGTTGCATACAGAGACACAAAAAGTTGACGATGGGGAGACATGTGATGTGAAGCTGCTCTATCAAACAACCATTCATGCATGAGCAATGCGTGCGATGTGGTGACATGCGTGTGCCCAAGGCACGGACCTGGCTGTGATGCAGCTGTGGTCTCGCGAGGAGATATGGTAGGGGTAGCCTCCATCCTGTGACCAGTCTGCAATGTCGTTATGTCGTCATACACGCGCTGGGCCCACGGCGGGACTGGCACTAGAGCAGTCGCAAACAATGGCATGTACTGCACGGGCATCCTGTAATACCCAGGAGGTGTGGGCATCTGCTGCTGGGGCAGCTGCTGGAGCTGCTGCAGAGGCGGCAGTCCAAAGGTGGCTGCCGCTACAAGGTGGTATAAAGGCAGTCCTGGTGGTCCATGTCCCCCAAAGGACTGTGGCACGGGAAACTGTTGTGGTGGCTGCTGCTGTACCTGTCTCTGCTGCTGCTACCTCTCCATCAGCTGCCGCTGGAGAGAGGGGCATCTGCACCAAACGTTTCCAGTCTGGTTACAAAAGCTGCACCTCTGGTTCCCAGGACCACGTCCGCGACCATGACCGCCACCACAGTGTGCGCCCCGACCCCCTCCAAAGGAACCCCCAGATGAGGCGAAAGGTGTATGGGTTGACACGACTGCAACGATATGGGAGCTCTGGTGTGCATATGCAGTTGGTGACGCGGCTGTCATGTCACGTGCCGACCTTCAAAATGTCTTCTTAGTTGCGTAACTCCTCAAAGACTGCTGCAAGGTCGATGAGCTCAATCTCGGCGACTGGATGACGGCAGAGGAGATCACGCCGGAACTCCTTGTACTGCTCGCCGAGGTGGAGCAGCACCATGTCCAACCACTCAAGGACAGGACATGAGGCCCCCAAACCCAAAAGTCGTCAGCGGATGTCCATGGCTTCGTCCCAAAATTCAGCGACCGGCGCCCCTGGTTTGGGGTAGAGGTTACGCAGACGATCTCTGAGCGTCACCACGAGCGTCATGCCGTGTTTTTTCTGGCGCATAGAGAGATGGCTCCAGGCATCATGGGATCGTGCTGCGCCACTTCGTGGGTCGCACGGATCCTCACCTCTGCCGCCAAAGCAAAAATGGTGCAGGGCGTAGGCTTCTGGATCTGGCAGTGCGCGTGTTAAGGAATTGAACGCTCGCAGAAACATGATCTCGGTTGCCGTATCAGGAGGGGGGCAGAGTTACAGTTCCTCCAATCCGTGTTCCACCGTCCAGGACAGGAATATGTCCCTCCAGGCGAGGAAGTCTCTGGTCCCAAGCTGAGGACGGGAGAGTTCTTTAGGGCCCAACCCTAGCTGTGCCTTTGCGGCAGCAGTTAGGGTTACATTGGGGCGATCACCGCCACCGCTTCCGGCACCATCCACCTCACTCATGTTGCGTGGACGATGGTCCCTTGTGCCTCTCTAGCTACTGATGGTGCTGAGGTGGACCAAGAAAAATTCGGCAGCAATTCGCCGGGCCCACTTTGGGCCCAGTTTTTTGCCGAGAGCCCAAAGCTCTATGGGGAAGCCTCCTCAGACGTCCTGGGTCCCTGCAAATCCAAACCCGCCACCCCAAACCCTTTTCCCACCCCTGGAATCACAGTTGGGCACCTTGGGGGTCGTTGGAGAGGCGTGGGGCCTTAATTTGACGGCGGATCTGCGTTTCCAGCCTCCGTCACGTGTGCGAAGCCTTGCCAAGGCTCTCGCGTCCCCTTAGACCTTGTTCGACACCCTAGAGATGCCCTAACGACCTGCTGAGGCTCGTCAACTTTCGCTGACGTGGCACGCAAGTAGAAGCCGCCCCCGTCTTCAGCTCCTCCAGTCGACTTTGGTCCCTCTCATGCCCGTCGATTAGCTCTGATACCATGAGAACCTCATTGCAAGTCTATGGAAACAAACATCTCATCAAAACATGGAGTCTAGTGAACGCTACGTCCAGATCTGTCCTAGCAGGTCACTGAAAAAGTCCAAGTGTCCGAGTAACAAGTTGTACCCTTGTTACGGGGTGAAACTCGCTAATCGAGTCTCACCCGTCAGCCAAAGAGCAAGGCTTGCTGGCGCTAACAGGGCTCGAGGGCAAACTCGCCTGAAGTCCGCAAAAGCTCGTAAATATTCCTATGAGCTCCTAGGTTTGGCTGAAACAGGCCACATCTAAGGAAACCTAGTTTGGTCCTAGGAAAAACGCAAAGTACGGACTAATCCGCAAGGCTTTCTACCACACCAAGTGCAATATGTCGCAACAGTATTAAGAACACATGCAGGTTTTCCAACAGGGGCACGGATCAACGGCCGGCGGAGTGCGTAAGACAGGGAGGTGGCACCACCATGTGGTGAGCTTGGCGTGCAAACATCTTCACGATCAACGTGGATCACCACTGACCGCCAAGTCCGAATGCACTGCACACCCCAGGGCATAAACAGACAAATATATACATAGAGGGTTATCATCCTGTACGTTCCATCACTTGAGCTGAGTCTCCTCTCTGTTACGACACTCGACGACCAGGGCATGGACTTCTCTTCATGTCGCGGCATTGCCTCTGTCTCGCACCGCACATTGGCCGCATTCTGCTGTAGGGCACACGTTGTGATCGCGTTTTTCGCGTTCCCACCTTTGCACCCGCTCCAGCTACTGCTGCTCATGTGCATGTTACTCGCTCCCTTTCCCCTGCACATGCCCAGCTGTTGCATCGCCGCTCGTGCCACATCCATACTGCTGCCATTGACAGCCTTCTTCATGTACTGTCCGCTGATGGCCTTGATGCTGCTACGTTCTCTGCTCCTTGCCCCCCTGACTGTCTTGACTGTGTTCAAGGTAAAATGCATCGATTGAGTCTCGCATGTCTCATCCTCTCGACCTGTTGCATGCTGAGGTCATGGGGCCTCTTCCTCATGAGGCTCTTGGGGGGGTTGGTCGTTATGTTCTTTGCCTCACTGATGACTTCTCTTGCATGCATTGGGTCTTTGCTCTCAAGAAAAAAAGGTGATTTTTGCTCCACTCTCGAGTCCTAGCTACCCCAGGCTGAACTTGCTTGTGGTCGTCGTCTCCGTGTCTTTTTTTGTGATTGTGGCGGTGAGTTCATTGGTCCTACCTCTCGCTTTCTATCGTCTCGAGGTGTAAGAATTGCAACTACACCTCCCTACACGCCTGAGCAAAACGGCGTGTCTAAATGCTAGAACAAGACTCTTGCTGATGGTGTGCATACCCTTCTCATTGCGTCTGACCTTCCCCCTCTGTTCTCTTTTGAAACCATGTCCTACATGATGTGGGTCTGGAACCGTGTTCCCCACGGTCCCCTCCCACATCATGTCAGGCCTTTTGAATGCCGGCTTTGAGAATTGCAAGAGATTCACATTACAAGTTGAATCAAATGAAACGGTGAAGCGTGGAGGGAGCTAGGTCAAAAACAGTTTCAGCCATGGTTTCGGTTTCGACGCCAAGTGTCAAGAGCGAACATATAAGAGAGAGAGGGAGCGAAGCACGAGTTTCGTGCTTCGCTCCACTTGGCGGGCAGCGAGCGAGAACTCAAAAATTGAGGGCGAAATCCGCCCATGGACCGGTTTCTCGGTCGACTGCCCCTCGAAGGCAAAACTAATCTACGTCATGCAAAGTTGCAGGCCTATTCTAGGTCTGTCTGCAAAGTCTTCATGTATGTTACTACAGAGTCAAGATCTAATCTAGGTTTGGTAACACCAAGAAAGGAAGGAAGGAGCATGGACATGCGACTGAGCTGGAGCCGAAGCACGTGAGTCACGAGCTGCAGCATATGGCAGAAGCTGTGTCTGAAGCGTGTGAAGCATGTGCTCATTATGCGTTCTCTCCAGCCTCATGGCCGACATGCCCTGCGCACTCACATCCACACATAAGAAAAAATAGGTACACGGATTAACAAGCCCCCTTGGATGTGAGTGCCGTAGGCATGCAACCAAGTTGGTGAAGTTGAGAGGTGAGGTTTGAGGAGGGAAGGGCTTTGGTAAGGAAGTCTGCCAACTGAGCCTCGCCCGCAATGGGACACACTTGAACAGCCCCTGCTTCAACTGCTTCCCACACAAAGTAATGCTTGACACTGATATGCTTAGTGCGTGAGTGCAGTACACCATCATTTTCTACAATCTGTCGTGCAGCTGAACTGTCACTGTACAGTGGTGTGGCGTGCACAGTCAGGCCCAATTGTTCAAGCATTCGTCCCAGCCATATGGCTTTGCATGCAGCCTCACCCAGTGTCATGTACTCAGCCTCAGCCACACTGCGTGCCACACATGACTGTTTTGCACTCCTGCATGAGACGGCCATGCCCCACACACGAAAAACATACCCCCCCGACTGCGCGCAGCACGATCACGGGCATAATCTCTGTCACAATATCCGTCCAAGAGAGGTGCTGCAGAGGGAGAGATGACCAGACCGACCTCGGCAGTGTCCAACACATAACGCAGCAATTTCAACAAGGCCTTGTGATGCGCACTGCAGGGCTGCTGGCTGAACTGAGCCAAGGTGTTGACAGCACATGCAATGTCAAGTCGTGTTGTGGATGCCAAGTAGGAGGGACTGCCTGTGATCTGTTGATAGAGTGTTGGATCACTGTCAGGTCCATACTCTGTGGTGCGTGCGTCAAGCAGATGTGAATAGACGTCCAGACTCATGGGTGACTGTTGCCATGGCAAGTGTTGAACAAGGTGGTGGAACCGTGTAGTGAGGTGAGCAGCAAAGCGTCCTTGATGCAGGGTCAGTGTGCGTGCGGACCTGTTCCATGTGATGGTCATGCCCAAGAAGTTGTGTGCCTCACCAAGATCAGTCATGTGGTAGTGCGCAGTGAGCAGTAACTTTGTCTGTGAGATGAGTGGAAGTGAAGGGGAAAGAATTCACAAATCATCCACATAGATAAGCACTGCAATAGGCTCTGTGCCCTGCCACCGCAGGAACAGAGAAGGATCAGAGACGCTTTGGGAAAAACCACCAACGTCGGATCTCTTTGTTCCAGCACCTGGGAGCTCATTTCAGTCCATACAACGCTTTCAACAACAGCCATACACGATCAATTCCATCCTCAAACCCTTCTGGTTGTTTGACATAGAGTTCCTCCTCAAGGCAACCATTCAAGAAGGCGTTTTTAACATCCATTTGATTTATTTCCCAATCGTCGTGTGCCGCCATGGCCAGCAAGGTACGGCTGGTGCCATACTTGCCAACCGGGGCGTACGTGCCTGTAAAATCGTGTCCAGGAATTTTATGAAACCCCTTCGTAACCAGGCGTGCTTTGTATTTTTCAATCATGCCTGCCAGATTTCTCTTGAGTTTGAACACCCACTTTAGATCAAATGCTTTCTGTCCTGGCGGCAGCGGCACAAGCTCATACACATCATGTTCAAGTAATGCATTCAACTCTGCCACGATGGCTTTCTCCCACTGAACTGCATCTGGTCGTCCCCTTTCTTCTTTCAGTGTGAGAGGTTCTACAGCAGTGGAATCCACAGTGGCAGGCCCAACTGTGTGGTAGAATTGTTTGTTGTCCACTCGTGTCATATTTTGTGCAGACCGACAAACAGGCTCAGTGACTGGTGGACGAGGGTGAACCTCACTTTCTCTTGGAAGAGGTGGTGTGAACCCAGGTGGTGAAAGTGTTGTGCCTGATGCTGTGCTTGCTAGTTCAGTTGGTGTCAACAGATCTGTGGGGACTGGGGATGCCACGGGTGCACCATGCGGCTGTTGTGCAACGGGTGAGTTGTGACGCACGGGACGAGGAACAAAGACAGGGACACTCACATACTCCGGGTAGTGGTGTGGAATGGGAATATGCGGGGCACGCCGTAGGGTACGAAACACTTTGTGTGGCATATGTTCAAGAAAGGATGCATCTCGACTTTCAATGAAGCAGTGATTGGTGGGGTCCCAAAACCTCCATGCCTTTGAGGCATGGGACACTCCCACAAACACACACCATCTGCCACGTGGACTGAGTTTGTGATCTCTTTGGGGTTGAGCAAACCACACACAAGCCATTGTCCCCCAGACCCGTGCTGGTCTCAAGTCGGCCTTTTCTTGAAACCAGCGCTCCCAGGGCGTCACTGATTTGGGCAGTGGACCCTGAGGAATGTGGTTCGAAACCCATGTGACGTACTGCCTCTTCCCAAAACCCAAAGGACAGACCAGACTCACCAAGAAGGGTACGCAAGGCATCTCCCAAGGTCCTATGCCATCTCTCTGCACCCCCATTTTGTTGGGGTGTGTAGGGAGCAGTGGTCTGATGTTCTATTCCTCTTGCCTTGAGTTCAGAGGCAAGAGATCCAAGGAATTCTCCACCACTGTCCGTACACAACTTCAGCAATTTTTGTTTTGTTTGGCGTTCTGCAAGTGCTATCCATTCAACAGTGGCACGCTGAGCATCAGCTTCAGTTTTCAGCAAGAAAGCCCAGCGGAAACGACTGTTATCGTCAGTCAAGGTCAAGACATACACTGAGCCATACTGCACGGATGGCATGGGCATGGGCCCAGTGACATCGGCATGGACCAGTGCGAGAGGAGAAGTGCTCTCCCTCTCCGAGGTAGGGAAGGTCTGCCTGTGTGATTTGCCTTCATGAAACTCAAGACATGCACCTGGTTTCAGACCATGCTGACAGTCAGTAGGTAAGAGTCCGTGTGCAGGGGTGTGATTCATGAGATCAGCAACCAGTGTTGTGTTGATGTGTGTGAGACGTCGGTGAATGAGGTTATGCATCAACTGTGGTTGTGACATGCACTTGTGCTCGGGCTGAGGGAACAGGAGGAAAGAGAGTGATTCTGTACAGCATGTCATCATGCAGCGGTCCATCAGCCAGCAAGGACCCTTAGGCATCAAAGAGCATGCATCGTTCCTTTTGAGTTATCGTGGACAAATTCGACTGCCGGTCTAGCTGTCCTCCCGACAACAGGTTCACCTTCAACTTGGGGACATACAACACACCAGTCAGCCACAGCACCCCCCCTGGCACCTGAAGAGCAATAGTTCCCACACCTTCCACAGCAAGAAATTCCCCCGACCCAGTCTTCACCCCATCAACATCATGTGTGGCATACAATGAGGTGAACAGCTGGCGATGAGGTGACATGTGATGAGATGATGCTGTGTCATACAACCACTCGTGCATTGGCAGTGCATGAGATGTAGTGATGTGCGTGTGACCGAGCCTCTGACCTGCTGCCTGCGGTGCCGCAGTCGGCTCAGGTGGTTGCAGCTCTGTGCTGGGGAGCCAGCGAGCAAGCTTGGACAGTGGAGATGGCTCCTGTTGTCGCCATTTCGGCGTACACGCACTGTGCCCACTCGGATGCGGGGACTGGAACTGTAGACGGTGGAGGCATGTATTACACGGGTGGTACAACCGGCTGCACTGTCTGCTGCATCATCGGCTGCACCATCGGCTGCATCATCGGTTACATCATCGGCTGCATCTGAGGTGGTCCAAAGGTGGCTGCAGCAGTCGGTGAGGGCACACGTGACCCGGGGTGACTGGGTGCTCCCCATGTGGGAGAGGGAAGTGGTCCCACGGTCGGTGGACGCAACTGGTGCTGGTAGGGCTGCTGCTGGTACTTCTGCTGCTGTGGGTTCATGATGCGCTGCAGCACGGGATAGGCATGCCAGTAGTGACCGGGCTGACGAAAGTAGTTGCAAGTACGGGTGCCAGTGTCTCGCCCACGTCCACGTCCTCTGCTATCCTGGCTGCCTCCGCCGCGTCCGCCTCCCCCGCTGTACCCTCCCTGTCCGACCATGGCATGAAGAGCCCAAGAAGACTGATGTGCAAAGGCAGTGGCGGTGGAGGTGCCAGCCTCTCGACCCTCGCCCCGAAGGATGTCCTCATAGTTTCTCAGTTATTCGAACACCGTTGACAGGTAGGTGCTCTCAATGTCTGCAACACGAAGGCATTGCAGCAAGTCGCGGTGAAACTCCTTGTACGGCTCGCCAAGGTGAAGCAGCACTGGATCCAGCCACTCCAAGACGGTGCACGAGGCACCCAGTCCAAGGATCCGACGTCTGATTTCCATTGCCGCGTCCCAATACTCAGCAATAGGCGCATCGGGCTTCGGATGAAGGCGACGAAGTTTGTTACGCAGCGTGATGACCAATGCCATTCCCTGTTCTTCCTTGCATGTCACTAGGTGTTGCCATGCCTCCGAGGGATGGGGAGCTCCACTGCGAGGATTGGCTGACTCCTCTCCTCTCCCACCATACCTAAAGTGACAGACGGCGTAGGACTGCGGTCATCTACATCCTCCGGCAGTGGGTTGAGATAAAGTTCCTCGAGCCCATGCTCAGCCGCCCACGGAAGGAACACGTCTTTCCATGCAAGGAAATCACGTGTTCCTAGAGGTGGGGGTGTCAAGTCCTTGTGAAGGGCAATTTTTTTGAGATCACTCCAGGTGACGGCTGCTGCCAAGGCGGCCGTGTTCGCACTTATGCCGCCCCCATCATTACGCCAAGGTTCCATGTCCCTCGCGGATCCTTCGCCACTCATGGCGAACTTGTACCTGCCTGCTATTCTTAGCCTTGAGCGCTGATTATTTGGCGCCCCCTTACCCTGGACTGTGCGTGGCTCCTTGCGGGAGCACCGGTGGCCACACGGCCCATGGTGTCCACTCTTGCCGCAGATTCTCGCCTTTGCACCTCCCTTTGGCCTCGCAGGCCCTAGGAACCTTCATTACCTTTGCCCTAGCCTAGCGATCTAGTCTGTGAAGATCGCGCACGCTCCTGAAGGGCGAAATGGTCAAAAACGTGATTTTTCCTCTCGCGGCCATTTGGGACGGCTCAGGAATTGCGCTTTGCTCCCACAACCGCAGGCCGAGAGACCTGCTCTGATACCATGAGAATTGCAAGAGCTTCACATTGCAAGTTGAATCACATGAAACGGTGAAGCGTGGAGGGAGCCAGGTCAAAAACAGTCTCAGCCATGGTTTTGGTTTTGACACCAAGTGTCGGGAGCGAACAGACAAGAGAGAGAGAGAGGGAGCGAAGCACGAGTTTCGTGCTTCGCTCCACTCGGCGGGCAGCGAGCGAGATCTCAAAATTCGAGGGCAAAATCTGCCCCTGGACCGATTTCTCGGTCGACTGCCTCTCGAAGGCAAAACTAATCTATGTCATGCAAAGTTGCAGGTCTATTCTAGGTCTTTCTGCAAAGTCTTCATGTATCTTACTACAGAGTCAAGATCTTATCTAGGTTTGGTCACACCAAGAAAGGAAGGAAGGAGCATGGGCATGCGACTGAGCTACAGCCGAGGCACGTGAGTCATGAGCTGTAGCATATGGCAGAAGCTGCGTTTGAAGCATGTGAAGCACGCACTCATCATACGTCGTCTCCAGCCTCATGGCCGGTATGCCCTGTGTACTCACATTCACACAAGACAAAACATGTACACGGATTAACAGGTTTGGCCATCGCGCGGACCTCCGCCTTGCTCGTGTTTGAGGTTGCGTTGGTGCGGTCTGGCTCCCCGAGGAGCTTCGTGACGGAAAACTCAGTCCGCGCGCTTTCTTGTGCACTTTCCTTGGGGTCTAGGCCATGTCCAAAGCCTGGCGCTTCTGTGACCGTGCCCGTGTTGTCGAGTCGCGTGATGCCCTCTTCTTTGAGGATGTCTTTCCTCGCAAGTTGTCCCGTGTCACTCCCCCCTCTCCTTTGTCCTCACTTTGTCGGCTTGGGAGGGTGGGTCTGTTCCAACATCCAGTCTCGCTGGAATGCCTCCCTCTAACTCAGCTCCCTCTTCCTCTAACCCCTCTAATCCTGTGTCTGACATGTCGTCCAACGTTGACACGCACCTCACCACCCCGTCTGCATCCCCATCTGGTCCTTCCCCAGCGTCATCCCCTTCTACGTCTTCTGATTCCACGTCAGCGCCTCTCAGTGCTCCGCCACTTTGTACTGACACTCTGGCACAGTCTCCTCCACATGTTGTCACTAATCCCTCTCCATCGCCTGCCCTACAGCCGACTGTGGTTTTTTGGTGAGACACTCTTCCCCAGTCAGTGATGCACCTCTAGTCGTACCAGAGTCGTACACTCGTGGAGGGAAACTCCCTTCACTCCCAAAATACTCTATTGCACAGTCCTTACAACCCTCTCAGTGTCGCAATCGCTCTAGTGCATCCTCCACAGCAGTCGGCTCCGCTGCCAGGCCCACTGGACTTGATGCACTTGGACTTGCTATCAACGTTGTCCACCCTAACTCAGTAGTGGGCTACACACTCGTCACTCATGAGTTCCATGGTGCTGTGGATGCCTCAGTCGCTGGATACGTTGCCGCCTGCTTTGTGACAATCGGGTTTCCCTCGCTCCCAGCAGAGCCTACCACTGTCCGGAAGGCAAGGGAGGCGGCTGATGCTGGTCTCTGGGAGAGGGCCATACAGGAGGAGCTCACGGCCTTGAACAAACATGAGGTATTTGAACTTGTTGATCTCCCAGCAGGTCGTAAAGCTGTTTTGGCCCACTGGGTACTTCGGTGCATGCTGAAGCCTCATGGCAGGATTGACAGGTATTCGGCCTGGCTCACCGCCAAGTGATTCTCCAAAATTCCCGGCATTGACTTTGACGAGACGTTTGCCCCCATTGGACGATACACCACGGCCCGGGCTCTCTTGAGCCTAATTGCCCAGTACGACTGGGAACAAGAGCAGATGGACGTCAACAATGCATTCTTGCACGGATGCCTCGACAAGGAGATCTACATGGTGCAACCCCCAGGCTTTGCTAATGGCACGAACAAAGTCTGGCAGCTGCGTCAAGCTCTCTATGGGCTCAAGCAGTCCTCGCGCTGTTGGAACATGGAGATCTCGTCTACCCTTGAGAAGGGTGGCTACCGTCGTAGCACTGTTGATCCAACGCTCTTCTTGAGTGTACCCTCACAGCCCTCTGTGGCCATCTTGGTCTACGTGGATGATCTCCTCATTGCATCTCCCAGTCCCGCCGCCGTGCACTCAATGAAGACTCTATTGCAGTCCGCCTACAAAATGAAGGAATCGGGTCCAGCTCGTGTTTTTCTCGGCATGGAGCTCGAGCACGACCGCCAGCGCCGGACGCTGCACGTGCACTAGGCTGCCTACATCCGCAGCCTGGGGGAGCGCTTCTCCTCCTTGCTTGCTCACACCCCCACTGCATCCACGCCAATGACTCCAGCTGGCCAGTGCCTGCTGAAGTCACTTGACAGGACTCAGCTAGGAGATACTGTCGATGTCACTCATTACCTCAGCGTGATTGGATCCCAGATGTACCTTGCCACTACCACCCAAGCGGACGTGGCCTTCTTGGTCAACTTCCTGGCTCAGGTTTCCCAGCAGTCCCATCAGAGGTATTTCAATGCTGCACTATGTGTCATCCGCTCCGTAGTGTCCACTGCGTGTGTAGGACTGTGCTACAGATCAAAATCCTCTGTAGTTGTTGATGGATACACTGATAGTGATTGGGCTCATGATGCAGACACACGTAGCCACACCAGCTACATCTTTCTTGTGGGTGGGATTGCTATCTCATGGAAAAGTGGCAATCAGGGTTGTGTTGTGCGCAGCTCCAGTGAGGCTGAGTATGCCGCACTTGGCACAAGTACGTGTGAGAGTGTCTGGCTTTCTTGCTTGGTGCAGAAACTTCCTGTACCCATCCATTGCATCACATTGCACTGCAATAATCAAAGCACCAAGGCAATTGCTTAGCATGATGGCATGCATCTTTCGCGCACCAAGCACATCAACATTGAGCATCACTTTCTACGTGAGCGCATTACCGTAGGAGAGAACGAGGTCGTCTGGGTTGACACGCGTCAACAGCGTGTGGAATTTCTCACCAAAGCTCTCAACAATGGAATGTTCAAGGCTGCTGTGCATGCGGTTGGCTTGTTGTGTGCACGCGATGCCCCTGGCTGATGTGACAACTTCTTGTCTGTTCCTCTACCTGTTATTCTTCGTTTGGTGTGTGGGCTGTTCGTCTATGGGTCATGGATGAGTGTTGGTTGTGTCTGTCAAACACGCAAGTGATCTCTATTCCATCCATTTACTCACACTATTACTGCAGGTGACAGAGCAGATATGAAGCTTTCGGTCACGCATCATTGGCGTCTCTGCCGGGTGCAAGATTGGCGTGGGCTCGTCCATGCTCAGTTCTGCCAGAGAGGGTTCTAGCTGTTCTCACCATTTGGTGATTAGCCATTGCATGGCTGAAAAATGAAAGAGATTACATGAGAGATGCATGCACCACATACGCCCGTGGTCGATGTGGACTCTTGGTTATATCTACTTGGCATGCTGTGCTAGTTTTGTAGCTCTTGCACCAGGTTGCTGATCCTGCGGGGCCACACTCTCGGTCGCTCCGAGGTGTGAGTGACCACGGCGGCTTTTAGCCGACAGGTTCGGTCCGACCCCGGGGTGGCAGCCGGGCCCCACTTCGAGTTGCTCGAGTTGGTGGCCTGGTCAACCGCGTGCTAAGAGCTCGCTGTCTCTTGACTGTCATCACTTGACACTTGCTACTTTCATAAGGTTTTTTCACCAACTCCTCGCTCCATCTGTCACCATGGATGTTGAGTATGCCTTGCTTGCATGGTAGCAAATGCTGTTGGTTTTCACGCATCTCGTTTTGTACTCTGTTGTGTCCTCCCGGCTTGTCTACATTGGCGTGCAGATGACTGACAGCGAGACACGACGCTGCTGGAGTGTCCTCCGGTGGAGCCGACGCACGCTGAGGCCTACACGCATTTTGCTGGAGCCTCCTTCCTCCAACGTGCTCAGCTCCATCGACAGACCTCCTCGGCGGTCGTGCCGCTGGCAGTCACTATCACTGCATATGCTGTCTGCATGCGTCCAGTGCTGGGTCTGACTGCGCTGTTGCATCTGCAGTGCCATGTTCTCCTTAGAGTCCAAGTTTCATATTATTCGAGCACCGTTGGGATCGGGGACGAGTGTATACGCCGCCTGGGTTTAGGCGGCTATAACTCATTGCTCCTATTTTTCTAGGTGATTCAGACTGAACAAATGCATTTGCGGCATGCGTATTATGGTATGGTCCAGATTTAAGGCAAAACGGACGACGCCAGGGTTTTGGGTTGTCGGCTATATGGCAGGGCTCACCAAGAAAACCATGACTGCCAGAAAATAGGTCATTTTTCTGATTGGCTTAGAAACTGAGTAACAAGCTATACACAGCTGGGGGGGAGCTAGAACTTGGAGGGGTCTCCCATTTTTGTTCATCCTTACTTCCTAATGAGTCATTTCCAGTTTTCAGTTGTTGTGTGGAGCAAAATCTGGCGCACGCTTTTCTGAGTAACAACACTAGAGCCCTGAGACTTAGACTTTGGTGCACCAGACTGAGGGGGCAGCCTAAACAACGAGCATGGGTTCCCGTACGCTGCATCAACAACGCTGCTGCCCCAACCTGCTACATTAGGTTTTCCAGTCTGATATCAGAGCCAGAGCGCAGCAGAAGTAGCAGAACACCGACGAACAGGTCCAGTCAACACCGGCGGTCCCCAGAACGCGTCTGTGCAGGGGAAATGCTGCCCGATTTTTTCGGTAGCATTGACCCGCCAGGTGGCAGGTCAACGCTTCAAAACTCTCCCGACGCGGGGGAAATGCTGCCAACATGTTTTTCAGCAGCACCGACTCCACGGCGGTGGTAGCGGTAGTACACTCGCGACCGGCATGATCGACCAACGCTGGAGCGGTATCGACACACGTGGCGACGACACCGCCAGGAAAGTGACTAGGCATCTGCTGTTGCCAGCGCAGCAACGGAAAAAGCAGTAGCACAGCAAGCAGCATGCAGGAAGGTACACATAGCTAGCAAGCAACAGCTTCTGTAGGAAGCATCAGCTGCTGCAAAAAGCAGTAGTAGCAGTATCAACAGGCAACAGTCGCAGCCGGCAGCAACCGCAGCCGGCAGCAATAGCAAGCAGCGAGTAGTAGCGAGCAGCGAGCAATAGCGAGTAGCAAGCAGTAGCAGCAGCAACGAGCAACAATAGCAAATTGAGCAACAAGCAGCGAGTAGCGAGAAGTAGCAGCAGCAGCCGGCAGCAGTAGCAGCAGTAGCAACAGCATCAGTGAGCAGCAACAGCCGGTAGCACATAACAGAAGCTAGCAGCAGACAGTAGCAGCAGTAGCAGCAGCTAGCAGGAGTAGTAATAGGAGCAGCCGGCAGTAGTAGCACTAGCAGCGGCTACGGCAGTAGCACGCAGCTGCAGCAGCAGCGACCAGTGACCACGAACAAGAAAACACAAAAGATAAAAGAAAAATCGTGAAACCCCTGCAGACACCACAGCTTAGGGTCGGGGGCAACACCCCCACCGTCGCTGCTGCTGCTGCAGTAGTAGCACCTGCCATGATAACAACAGCCCAGAGCAATGCTGCTACAATAATAGCAGGTACAAGCATAACAGCTATAGCAGCACTAGCAGCACGCAACAGTGCGGCAGCAGCGGCGGCAGTAGCGGCAGCACTAGCGTACGGCAGCATTGTAGCATCAGCAGCTAACGTAGTAGCGGCTACACTAGCAGCACGACAGCCACTGGTGATGTTAGCCACCCTCGACTGACGTCACTGCTGACGTCCCTTTTGACATCAGCCGCACTGCTGATGTCACTACTGACATCATTGCTGAAATCACCAAGTTCAACAAAAAAAGGAGGGAACCATGGCTGAAAGTGGGGAGGGGTCCTCCGTTGTAGGAGGACCCATTATTCCCTCCTTTCTACAACAACTGCACCCGTTGCAGTAGCAACAACAGCAGTAGCAGCTGCCACCGCTGCACCAGCAACAATAGTAGTAGCAGCTGTAACAACCGTAGCAGTAGCTGCAGCAGCATTCGCTACAGCAGCAGCAGCACAAGCAACAGCAGCCGCAACAGCGGCCACTACAACAGCAGCAGCAGCAATAGTAGCAGCCGCAACAACAGCAGCACCAACAGCAAAAGCAGCAGCCGCAGCTACACCAACACCCTGCAGGATCTGTCGTCGGCCTTGCTCGACTGACGTACTAGCCGCCATACACCAACAACTCGCAACATTGATGCAAGAGCTAACGTCACTACAGCCGCCAACACAACTGCCGCAGCAGTAGCCACTATAGCAGTAGCAACAGCGGCAACAGCATCAGCATCAGCAATCGCCGCCCTTCCCTCCACTCGGGCATGCTAGTCCTACCGTTTCCTCTGCTACAGAGTATTTAACATAGCAACATACCCGGCGCCAAAGGCAGACCGTGCCTTCAGTCCCAGGCCGCGCTCTGGGTGCTGGCCGCAAACCAAAAGACTTTGAGACTCCACCTCCGCCTCTCCACTCTGGCGAGAAGTTCCAGAGCTGGGAGCTTAGTTTCCACATCTCGGCGTAAAGTGAGGGTCTGTGGCCATACTACATTCTGCCCTACGACTCCACCCAGACCAACCAGGTGTTTGATGCCGGTCGCACCGTACGTGCTCTCGTCCCTGTCACCACTCCATCTGCACGTCTTGAGCCGTTCCTTGGCGACTTCACCACTGACGGCCTCCCCGACAATGCAGCAGCGTGGCACATCCTCACGTGCCCTCATCGCCTGTCCAGTGAGACCGAGAGTAGACACCTGATCCGGGAGTTCAACTCGCTCCGTATGGGGGAGACCGAGACGGTCACCTCCTACTGGCAGTGGGCGGAGAACATCCTACGCTGCCTGGGAGACGCTACGCCACCCCCTCTATCTGCGCTCCTGACCATCAAGCGCGACGCCACCGACATGTTCACCGACGCCTTCATTCATTACACCCTAGACGTACTCACCGCGATGGCCGCCAAGGGCACCCTCATGCCCTGGGCATACGAGTTTTTTCTCCACATTGAGGAGGCTTGTCAGGAGTCCCTTGTCCAATGCACGGAGGTCCTCGTCCCTCCTGCCGTTGCCTCGATGGCTGTTGTCGCACCCACAGCAGTTGCGTCCTCCGGCGCCTCATCATCCGCAAGAAGAAGCGTAGGGGAAAAAAGGGCAAGGGCCCACAACCGCAGTCGAGCGGACCTAGTGGAAACAGCTTAGTTTGCCACAACTGTGGCCAGCCAGGACACGGGTGGTACACATGTCCGCTCTCGATGGAAATGGTGCACTTCATCGCCACCATGCATTGCCAACGTGAGCGCCGTCTCGCCACCGCCGCCATGACGGTCACTTCTCTTGCTATGTCCACACCGCCCGCTCCGTTTCTCCCTTCGATAGCTCTACCGTAGCATCCTCCGTAGCTGTCAGCACCCGCTCTTCCGTCACCAATACCTCCCTCCTCCTTCCCAGACTCTGGCGCTATCACGTTGCTCTCGGTTTACTCAATCATACCCTCTACCCGCGAGTGACAGCAGGAGCAGTTTACCGTACTACAACTCAGACTGCCTTGTCCTCCTCCCTAGGGAAGAGCGAGTTGCGCCATCGCTAGTTCCCCTCCCTTGCCATGCGTGACAGAGCCTGAGATGCGGTCATACCCTACACCTTTTTCTATTCCATTCTCTCCCATGTCATCCCTACTTACTCCCCTTTGTGATGATGTCGCATGGCTGGATGAGTGGAAGTCCCGGTTTGCACCCCCGTCCACCGTGTCCGCGTCCCTCGCCCACTGTCATGTAACCGTTAGTGACCTCGCGACACTGGTCCAGGATCCGGCTGAGACCTTGATCATAGACCCTGGGGCCACGCATCACATGACGGCATCGCGTGAGGCTTTCAGTGTCCTTGGCCCCGTTACCAATGTCTCTGGGGTTCGGACAAGCTCTCGTCAGGTTTTACCCGTTCGCGGCATCAGTGTTGTTTGTTTCCGAGACCCCGTTGGGGATGTCTTCGTGAATGATGTCCTCTTCGTCCTTGTTCTTGAGCTCAGCCTCCTATCCTTCACTGCCCTTGACCGCATGAGAATGGACGTACGGCACTCGTGTGGTATTGGCATTGTGTTGTTGCATCTGTCCGGTCGTGTCGTCTTGCATGCCACCGTCCATGGAAAGTTGAGACACGTGTCACGCTTGTCCGCTTCTGCCTCCATCCCCTCCTCATCAGCTGACACAGGCCACGTGTTTGTTACTAACACACTCTCTCCGCAGCACACACGTCTCGTGCACCGCCACCTGTATCACGTCCACTCTGTCGCTGTCGATAGCATGCCCCGCACGCAGCCTACCACGGGCGTTGACCCAGCCTCCTTTCCACTTCCGTGTCCCACGGAGTGCATTGAGTGTGCTCAAGGGAAGATGCATCGGTCCACCTACCCCCTGTCCTCCTCAGGTGTGTCCGCCCCACTGGACTTGGTCCACTCTGATTTCATGGGTCCCCTTCTGACAGAGTCCACCAAAGAGCACAGACGCTATGTCCTGATCCACACCGATGACTATTCTCGTTACCGTTGGGTCTTCTATCTTCGACAGAAGAGCGATGTCGTCCCCACCATATGGGACAGGCTTGTCTGTGCTGAGTGCGAGTGTGGTCGCCCTCTCCGTCGCTTCCGCTCTGATCGTGGTGGCGAGTCTATGGAGGAGACCACACTCTTCCTCGTCTCTCGTAGCATCCATCATAAGACGTCATCACCTTACACGCTAGCTCAGAACAATGTCTCTGAGTAGTGGAACCGCACCATGGCCGACGCTGTCCGCACCATGCACGTCAAGTCTGGTCTTTCCGATGGCTTCTACTTTGAAACCATGACCTACATGACGTGGGTCAGGAACCGGATTCCCCACGGATCTCTTCTCCGTCAATCCACATTGTACCAACACTGGTGTGGCGAGCGCGCCGACCTCCGGCCGGCTCGTGTATGGGGTTGCGTGGCCATCATGTGGCTGCCTACCCCATACCAAGGCGACAAGCTTGAGCCTCGCACCCGTTCCTGCACCTTCCTTGGCGTCTCGCGTCAGTCTTAGGCATGGTGCTTCTGGGTTCAATCCGGGCACTGTATCATCGAGTCGCGGGATGCCCTCTTCTTTGAGGACCTGTTTCCCCGCGACCTCGTTCGCTCCGGCGTGTCGATGTCCCTCCTGTTGCGTGGGGGAGTGGTGGGTCTGTCCTCCGTCCAGCCGCGTCCGGGCGTCACATCATCAACGCCCGCTGGCACCTCTGCGCTGACTGTCCCGTCTATGTCCGCCAGCCCCTCTGGCTAGCTATCCCATCTGCATCCGCAGGCACCTCTGCGTCGGCCGCCCCATCCGTGTTTGCCAACCCCTCTGGGCTAGCTGTCTCATTTGCGTCCGCTGGCACCTCTATGTCGACTACCCCGTCCATGTCCACCGGACCCTCTCGGCCAGTTGCCTCATCTGCATCCGCTCGCACCTCTACGCCGACCGCCCAGCCCGTATCCAGCAGTCCCTCTGGGCCAGCTGTCCCATCTGCATCCGTTGGCACCTCTACGCCAACTGCCCCATCCCTGTCCGCCAGCCCCTCCGGGCCAGCTGCCCCATCTGCGTCTGCTGGCACCTCTGTGCCCGCCGTCCCGTCCGTGTCCCCCAGCCCCTCTGGGCCAACTGCCCCATCTGCGTCCACTGGCACCTCTGTGCCGGCCGCCCCATTCGTGTCCGCCAGCCCCACCTGCGTCTGCTGGCACCTCTGTGCCGGCCACCCTGTCCACACGGGCACACTACAAACATGACCCGGACGGGAGCCTCTGACCCCGACCGTCAGCAAGCACACACGCTGCCACATCGCGCCCCATTGCACCACGACCCCCTGGCACCCCATAAGGTTTTCTTCCTCCTGATAGACCCACTCCCACAGTCGTGAGTGGGGACCCTGGCACCAAAGCACTTGGTTTGGCCACTTTGGCAATCATCACTGACCTATATCTTGGGTCAGCTTTGAGCTATGCCATGCTCCATCATGAGCATCAATATGTCTTCACAGTCACGGTCACACGTACACCACTTGGGACGCAAGATGCACATGCACTCACTGTCCGACCCATGGAATGCCCAGAGGATCTAACCACCCTACGTGAGGCTCAGGTGTCTCCCGAGGCCACACACTGGGAGGCTGCATGCGCCGATGAGCTCGCCACCATTCGGCAACATCAGGTCTACGAGCTTGTTGACCTTCCCCCCGCCCGAAAGGCTATCGGCGCCAAGTGGGTCCTCGGCGCAAGTGGAAGTCGGACGGGTCCCTGGACAAGTACAATGCCCATCTTATGGCCAAGGGGTTTGCTCAGGTTCAGCGGATCGACTATGACCAGATATTTGCCCCTATCAGTCGGTTCTCCACTAACCAGGCGTTGTTCAGCCTAGTTGCCCAGCATAGGTGGGAGCTGCATCAGATGGATGTGAGCAACACCTTTCTCCATGGCTCACTGGAAGGCAAGGAGCTCTACATGGGGCAGCCTCCAGGCTTTGATGATAGCTCCCGCAAGATCTAGAAGCTTCAAAAGGCCCTCTATGGCGTGAAGCAGTCACCGCGCTGCTAGAATCAAGAGATCAGTCGTACGCTTCTCAGCAGCGGCCTCCTTCGTAGCACTGGTGACCCAACACTATTCATTTGTCCACGAGGCCAGACCTTTTTCGCTGTCCTAGTCTACCTGCTCATCGTGTCACCGGATGCAAGTGAAGGACCTCGGGTCGGCTCGTGTCTTTCTTGACATGGAGCTTGAGCATGATCACTCCATGGGTGTCCGACACGTCCATCAGGCTGCCTACGTCCAGACTTTGTCATGGTGCTTCGCTGAGGACCTACCCCTCGTGCCGAGAGCATCCTCACCCATGTCACCCAATGGGCAGGCGAAACTAAAGAGTTCCGATCAAGCCGTTGTGGAGGAGCCAGGAGACGTGACCATGTATCTATGTGTCATTGGGTCATTGATGTTCTTGGCGACGATGACGCGTCCAGATATTGCATTCACCGTCAACCTACTAGCCCAGTTCTCTCAGGATCCACATCACCTCCACTTCGAGGCCGCGGTTCAAGTACTGCACTATGTCATCTCGACCCGACCGCGAGGCCTCATGTTCCGTCGACAGCCGTCCATTGTTACAGTGGGCTACAAAGATAGTGACTCGGCCGGCAGTCCGGATGGTAAGAGTCGTGCTGGCTGGATCTTTCTTGTTGGCGGCACCATTATGTCCTGGCGTAGCGGCAAGCAAGGTTGCATTATACGCAACACTGATGAAGCTGAGTATGTAGCCCTTGGTTCTGGCGCATGTGAGAGCGTGTGGCTGCGTTGCGTGTTGTCCGAGTTGCATCAGTCAGTCCCGTCCATCATGTTGCAATGTGAATAGGAGAGTGCCATGGCCATTGCTGAAAATGACGGCGTGTATCACACTCACACAAAGCACATCAATGTCGCGTATCACTATGTGCGTTCATTGTTGAATGACGGCAGCATCAGAATTGCGTGCATTGAGACAGCACGCCAGTTGGCTCACTTTTTGACCAAGGCACTGAAGTGTGACTCGTTCAAGAAGGTTGTGAGTGCCATTGGTGTGCGTCCTTGAGGTCCTCTCTCTCTCTCTCTCTCTCTCTCTCTCTCTCTCTCTCTCTCTCTCTCTCTCTCTCCCCCTGTCCGCTTGGTCTCTGTGCTCTTTACCCGTATATGTGCACTGCGTCTGTGAGTCATTGGGGAGTGTTGGTTTTCACGCATCTCTCTTTGTGCTCTGTTGTGTCCTCCCGGCTTGTGTACATCGGCGTGCAAATGACTGATGGAGAGACGCGACGCTGCTAGAGTGTTTTCTAGTCGAGCCGACGCACCCTAAGGCCTACATGCATTTTGCAGGAGCTTCCTTCCTCCAACGGGCTCAGCTGCATCGGCAGACCTGCTCGGCAGTCATGTCGCCGGCAGTCACTGTCGTTGCATATGCTGTCCGCACGTGTCCAATACTGGGTCTGACTGCGCTGTTGCATCTGCAACGCCATGTTCTGCTTAGGGTCCAAGTTTCATATTATTCGGGCAATCTTGGGACCAGGGACTAGCGTAGACGCCGCCTAGGTTTAGGCTGCTATAATTCATTGCTGCCATTTTTCTAGGTGATTCTGACTGCACGACTGCGTTAGGAGCATGCGTATTTTGGCATGGTCCTCTTTTCAGGCAAAGTGGATGACGCGCAGGTTTTGGGCTGTCGGCTGTCTTGCATGGCTCAACAAGAATACCCACCCTGCCAGAAAATAGCGGCTCATATCCCGATCGCCCCCATTTTCGGCCGACCATGTCTAAGACGCCCCCATTCTGAGAAAAATGGCTATGTCGCCCCCATTCGAAAAACTTGTCGCTAGGTCGCCCCCATTGTTTTACTAGTTTCCCAACTTGCCCCCATTCTAAGAATTATGGCTACGTCACCCCCAACATTTCAATGAAATGTCGAGGGTTTGGGTTTACGGATGACGACGTTGGCGGAAGCCTCAGAGGACGTCATCGTTCGAACGTGCGGCATCACCTAACGAACGAGACCCCACCCCCACCGAGCAAACGAGGCATCATCGTTCGTACCTGCGCCCCCCTCCCAATCCCCCCATCCAGCATACACCATCGCCACGACACAACCAGACCCCGCAAAGACGTGCAGGACGTGAAATCCGCAACGAGAAGAAAGCGTGAGACGCCACTCTCTCGCAAAATATGACTAGTATAGCACAGACATAAATGTAAGTGCTTCACTAGATTTCTAAATAAATACACATACACGTATACATAGACATATAAACATGCATATACATGACGCTTGGAATGTGCATAAACATTTACATATACATATGCATATGGATATACATATACATATACATACACATAAGTAAACATATACATTCACATCAACAAACACATACACATACACATATACATATACATATACATATACATGTACATGTGCATATGGGTATACATATACATATACATACACGTATACATAAATAAATACAAAAAACAAATTTATGTACATTTTTAAAAATACATATACATATACATATACATATACATATACATATACATATACATATACATATACATATACATATACATATACATATACATATACATATACATATACATATACAGATACATATACATATACATATACATATACATATACATATACATATACATATACATATACATATACATATACATATACATATACATATACATATACATATACATATACATATACATATACATGTACATATACATATACATATACATATACATA
>SZWC01002973.1:172377-190532 GCA_023375785.1 Penium margaritaceum | reverse complement strand
CTTCTTCCTCATTGTCATCGTCACCGGGATCGTCCTCCTCCACAATCTGTGCAGTCTCAATGACGGCCGCACTCTCGACCATGGCAAGTCCAACGATCCGTCAACCAAAGCCTCTGGTTGAGGCTAAATCTTGGAACCGATCAGCAAACACAGGTGCATCCTGTGTCTAGCTTTCCCACGGTAACGCTAACTCCTTGAACCGACTGATTCCGGCTCTAGCCATCAATACTGGCTACGTCTATGGCCAGAGTAGCTCTGGCCATCGATGGCCGGCTGATGCTAGCTGTGGCCCAGAACTGGTATCAGTTGTCGTAGGTGGCAACCGCTGACATCCATTATCGATGCCGACGGATCCGTTGAGTGTTCTCATCGATGCAAAAAAAATCGTCGTGGTGTCATTTGATGGCCATAGAGTCGCCAGGAGGACAACCATGGAGCACCGCAAGCCAAAAATCTCCATGGATGAATGAATAATGCAGGATCGCCGAACCATTTGCCGGTTTCCACATGAAAGTTACCGGTGAACACACAAGCTTGCTCCAGTGGCTTCCAATCACCGCGAGGAGATTGCGGTGATTGTTCACTAGCCTTTGAACAATTGCCGCAATCTCCTCGCGGTAATTGCAAGTCGGCGGTTGACTTGCAATCGCCAATTCAGGTGATGGCTGACAATCGGCGTCCATCACCTGAATATGTGGACAGAGGCGTCAAACGAACACTCAGGATTGTTTTTCACCCCTCCCACTCCCCCCCACTCCCCCCCACGTAGCAAAACAGAAGGATCCGCGAATCCCGAATCGAATCCATTTCCAAGATCCGGATTCGTGGATCCAGATCTGGATTCGAGTTCACGCATGAGATTTGCAAATCCTAAGATCCTGTGTACCTTAGCCATGGAACACTCCCACTTTAATACCAGATGTGTCTCCAACTACATCTCATAATCCCAATCCCTTCAGCATAGACTACCCGATCATCACCCAAGGCAATCGGCCAGGGAGGAATGGAGATCAGTTGCGTAAACCACTCCTAGTGGTGCGTCACGCTCTTGGTACACCCTGAGTCCTTGCACCATGCAAGTATTGCCTTCTCTATTTGTGACATATCAGACTTTGTCATGAAGAGGCGGTCGCACAACTCCTTGGCTACGTTTATGTTCTTAAAATGGTGCACGCCGGTCTGGTTCTAGTACTACTATTACTGTTGTTGCTGAGGCTGCTATGAGTGCTGCTTCTGCTGCTGTGGAGATTGATGCTTTTACAGTTGCTACTGCTCCTTCTCGTCACTCTTGAACTTGAAGCACTCTTTTTTATAGTATGCCTCTTTCTGGCAATAGTGGCACTTGCCTTTCTTCTTGCCTCTATGCTGCCCAGAGTTCTATTTTTGCTGGTTACATGAGCTTGTGGCCACAAATGCTGCTTCACTGCTGCCGCCGCCATTACGCTTTGCTGTATTGCGACGCAGCTCCACCTGCACCAGGTATGTGCAGATGAAGTCCAAGTCCAGAGTTGGTTGGCACTCCAACTTCTCTCACTCAATATCGTAGCTCGCTGGGAGTCCCCTCAACAANTGCCTTTCTTCTTGCCTCTATGCTGCCCAGAGTTCTATTTTTGCTGGTTACATGAGCTTGTGGCCACAAATGCTGCTTCACTGCTGCCGCCGCCATTACGCTTTGCTGTATTGCGACGCAGCTCCACCTGCACCAGGTATGTGCAGATGAAGTCCAAGTCCAGAGTTGGTTGGCACTCCAACTTCTCTCACTCAATATCGTAGCTCGCTGGGAGTCCCCTCAACAAGAGGAGGATGAAGTGCGTATCTTCCACTGTGTTCGGGCTACTTTAACCTACTTTGCCAACTCCTTTATCCTGTCCTAGTACGGCTCCATCCATTGCTACCCTGCATTTGAAACGCCATCATCTCCTCCTCCAAAAGCATGAAGTATAGAGGATCCTTACTTTCATATTTCTTGCACAACCCGTCCCACCCCTCTTTTGTAGTAGCCTTGTCACTCACGTACTAAAGATGCAGGTTGGACATGGTATTGACAAGCAGCCTATAGGCCTGCTTGTCCTTCTTCTTCCACTCCTCATATGCCGCTTCTTGAGTTGTAAATGAATTTGCATGTGCTACACCTTTTTGCAGTGTCGTCCCGGTAACCACCTCCGCTGAGGTGATACTTTTCGCCTGTAGAGGCAGACTGCACTCGTCGCCCCTCAATACCTCCCACAAGCCCCTTTCCTCCGAAAAGAGGTGGGAATGGATCTTCCAAAACGTGTAGTTGGCGTGGCCTTCAAGCCTCTCCAAGGTTAGACTATTGTTACCGTGCCTATTGCTGCCATTTTGAACTTTGGTGATGCTCAACGCTACCCTTGAGTGGCGGCGCTACCCTTGCTTCTGCTTCTACTTCAGTTAGAAAATTTTCTGACTGTAGAGGCCAGCACACTAGAAATTTGGAAAAACTGAATCCACGACTTGAAAATTCAGCTCAAAACTTTTCATATTGATCCAGAAAAAATTGGAAAAGTTCCTGGAAACTACTAGATTCTTGCTCCCATTATCGATCCAACTTCACCATTGGAAAGATCAGGTGGCAAAACATCTACAATCGAAGTTTGAGGCCGATCCAACGGTCGGATGGGAAGATATGAATTTTCGACGTTTTCAGGGTCATCGACCGCCGATATCCGGGTGACCATGGGCGATGGCTCAATGCCTTAGCCTGAGTAAAGAAATAGGCAAAAGGTCCAGGGTCAAGACCTATGGAAGGAATATCCAAAAAGGTCCAAGATTCTTGGGTTGCCTTGTCAGAGTCTGCTGACAAGAGAGAAAATCAGCCTAGTAATCAGGCTAACCACTCACACACAACCTAGAGAGCTAGAAAATGCTCTTATGGCACACTCCTAGTCGTCACCTAACCCACAATCCCATGGAGAATCACCATGTATCCATGGCTAGCACATTAGGACCTCACCTCACCTAAAAGATAAGGAGAGATACCTTTTTTCTCGTCAATACACTCTGACAAGGCAACCCAAGAATCTAGGACGTTTTTGGATATTGTTGACATGAGATCTTGATCCTAGTCCTCTTGCCTTTCTCTTTTCTTAGGCTAAGGCATAGGCCCATCGTCGATGGTCATCCACAAACCGGCGATCGATGACCCCGAAAACTTAAAGAGTTCATCCCTCTAAATCCGACGTTTGAATCGGCCTAAAACTTGGACCATAGACAATTTACCACCTGATCTATCTAATGGTGAAATCAGATTGTACTTCGACGGAGGCATCTGGTACTTTCCAGGAACCTTCTTCTATGGACATGAAACTGAGTCGGATGGCTCCTTTCCCAACAGGTGGGAGATGGTATTGACAAGCAGCCTATAATCCTACCTGTCTTTCTCTTTCTACTCCTCATATGCCGCTCTTGTATCTATAGATGAACTTGCATCTGCCACACCTTTCTGCGGTATCTTTCCCGTCACCACCTGCACTACGGTGATGCTTTTTGCCTGTGGAGGTGGAGCGCGCTCGTCGCCGCTCACCACCTCCCACTAGCCCCTCTTCTCCAAAAGGAGGCATGTACGGATATTTGAAAACGTGAAATAGGCACATCCTTTGAGCCTCTCCAAGAGTTCGGCTGCTCTTACCACGAATGTTGCTGCCATTTTCAGCTTTGGTGATGCTCAACGGTACCCTTGAGTGGTGCTGCTATCCCTGCTTCTGCAATTGCTTCTGCCAGGAATTCATCTAATACAAAATGGACTAAGGAGGCTAGCAGACTGAGAATTTGGAAAAACTGAGCCCACTTATGAGAAAGTCAGCTCAAAACCTCTCAAATCTACCCATAAAACAGGGTCATGGACAGGGGATCTTCTGCGATATGCCCTTTTGAAAACAGGGTCTGTTGCTGCTCCTACTCCAGCTTATTCTTGCCAGCTTGTAAACGGCGTTTTCCCAAACATACCAATGGGATGTAAATGTGTTTGCACCAATGGAAAGCTTAGGGAAAATCCTCTAACTCACTTTGCTAATTTTTAAATTTGACAAAGAAATGAGAGAGTTATGGTCATCACAAGGCGACAATCTTACTCATAGAGAAGGGTATAGCCTTGGCCGACCTCATTTTGAGCATACCTCTCTATACGACTTTTGGATCTTTGCAGTCTTCAACTCGAGGGAAAGCTTGTCTTGCGATCTTGAAGATCATATGGTTGATTATCAAATTTGGTGGAGGTTTTACTTAAGCCCGTAACTATCAAAGTGACGGCCTGTGTTGGCTGAAAATGGCAGTACTTGAGTCTGATACCAAGTGTTGGAACTGGAGGAGAGAGGGAGCCTTGGAGCAGCAAATATGTGGGACAAAAAGGGATCACTTGTGCTAAAGAATGCATGTAGAATCATCCAAAATGATGGAGTACATATGGATCTAGAGCTTGGGCAGCTCAGCCATCTCACAAGCCACACCACTTAGTCATGGAGGCTAAGGCTCATACAGTAGAGCCCATAATCTCGCATAAGAGAGGAAATCAGCCTAGCAATTAGGCTAACCACTCACACACAACCTAGAGTACTAGAAGATTCTCTCATGGCACACTCCTAGTGGTCACATAACCCACAATCCCATGGAGAATCGCCCTGTATCCATGGCTAGCACATAAGGATCTCACCTCACCTAAAAAGGAAGTAGAGATCTTTTCCCTAGTCAGCACACTCGGACAAGGCAACCCAAGAAACAAGGACCTTTTTGGATGTATCTCCCATCAGGTGTTGACCTTGGACCTTTTGCCTTTTTCTTTTCTCAGGCTAAGGCATGGAGCCGTCATCCATGGTCACCCAGATATCGGAGGTCCACGACTCCAAAAACTTTGAAGATTTATATCTCCCAATCCCATCGTTGGATTGGCCTTAAACTTGGACCGTAGAAAATTTGCCATCTGTCTTTCTAGTGGTGAAAACCGATGGATGATCAAAGAAGGAATCTGGTAGTTTTCTGGAACTTGCTCCTATGGACCTGAAAGTGAGCGGGATGGCTCCTTTTCCAATATTTGGTCTGGCTCAACTTGATGGTGCCTGTTGCTTGATTGCGGTGGACGGCTTTTCCAAGATAGAAGTCGATTAAACTCATGCTGTCTATCTTGAACCTGTTGCTGATATGCGTCTTGAGCTTGTTCAAGAACTTGAGTGACGAAAAGGAAATGATCAAGTCATCCATGTACATCAACAAGCCTTGATCATCTTCCTGCATATAGACATTCAGGTCATTCTGGCAGTGTGTGAAGGTGAGGCCAGCCATGAAGCCGTCCATGTCGTTGTACCACACCCTTAGGGCCTACTTCAGCCATTAGATTACTTTAACCTGTTTGAAAACCTTGCTTTGTAGAGCTTTCACTTCCTTGGGATCTCCCATCAGCACTTCTTTGTCTAGCTTCGCGTAGAGGATTGTCTTGATGTCCATCTAATGGACCTCTTGTATTTTACAGTAGTGATGTCCAACATGGATGTAATGGAGGCAAAGTTGACAACACGCACGAAGGTCTCCTTGTACTCTGAGTCTATACCCTTGGAAAACCTCTTTGCCAAAACACTTGCCTTGTACTTGTCAATATACCATCCTGCTTGAATGTTTTTTAGAGTACCCACGTTGACCCTACCAGGTCCGCGTTGAACGACCTGTCAACTAGAACCCATGTTTTATCCTCTTCAATGGATGCAAATTCGCTATTCACTGCCTCCTACTTGGCCGTATCTGGCATGTTCATAGCCTCCGCTACGGTCACAGGCTCTCCGTGAGCCAATCATAACCAGCTGAGTCCGGTCTATTTTGTACTCTCAGCATCAAACTTGGACGGAGGTTTCTTATGGCACATACTATGCTGGAGTGTTTTTGGTGGTGTATCAAGGCTAAATTGCTTTTGTTGCTTTTGAGGAAGAGCCACCGGCCTCAGAAATTAACTCAGAGGCCTCGGACGACTCAGACTCAGTGTCAGAGGTCTTTATTGCGTCTACTTGCACAACCACTCACTGTACAACACCATCTTTCACTAGCATCATTTGCGAGTTCTCAGGTGTGTGGTCACCTGACTTGAGCAATACAACCCACTCTCCTCATTTAGGAGCATGGACAAGATCAAGCAACTCTTCCTTGCCTAGCATACATTCATCAAACTCGATATCTTGGCTCCTGATGAGCTTTCCAGACGCTTGGTACTACAACCTGTACACCGTGTGTGTAGTGTCATATCCCACCATTACATACTTGTGGGAGCCTGCATCAGGCTTGCCACTTCCTTCTCCTGCTTGGACCTCTATCTACACAGAATAGCCAAAGATCCTCAAGTATGAGGCATCTGGCTTCTTCCCTGACCACGGTTCCTATGGCATCCTAAGCTACGTCTCTTGCTTCTGATAATGCCTTCCAAGCGCGGGTGTTGGAGTGTCATTCACAAGGTAACAAACAGTTCTTCTAGGTTCAGCCCAAAAGTGTGGTGGGAGTTTGGCATCGAAGACAATGCTTCATGTCATACCAAGGATAGTCTGGTTCATCCGCTCGACAAAGCAATTGCTCTAGTGGGTGTAAGGCGTGGTGATCTGTGTTGGAAAAGGAACAATCTAGCTTAGTTTCAGGTCCACATGAGCAAGTTCCAGGAAGGTATCAGATGCCTACTCCGATCGTCAATCCGACTTCACCATTGAAAGGATCAGGTGGCAAAATGTCTACAGTCTGATACCAAGTGTTGAAACTGGAGGAGAGAAGGAGCCTTGGAGCAGCAAGCATCTGGAACTCGGAGGGCATCACTTGTGCTGAAGAATGGTTGATGAATCACAAAAAATGATGGAGTACATATAGAGCTAGAGCTTGGGTAAGTCAGCCCTCTCCAAAGCGACACCACTTAGCCATGGAGGCTAAGGCTCACATTATAGAGTCCATAATCTCACACAAGGGGGGAAATCAGCCTAGCAATGAGGGTGACCACTCACACACAACCTAGAGAGCTAGAAAAGGCTCTTATTGCATACTCCTAGTGGTCACATAATCCACAATCCCATGGAGAATCACCATGTGTCCATGGCTAGCACACAAGGATCTCACCTCACGTAAAAAGTAAATAGAGGTACTTTTTTCCTAGTCAGCATACTCTGATAAGGCAACCCAAGAATCGAGGACCTTTTTGGATATTTCTCCCATCAAGTCATGACCCTGGAACTCTTGCCTTTTTCTTTTCTCAAGCTGAGGCATGGAGCCATCGCCCATGGTCACCCGCATATTGGCGGTCGATGACCCTAAAAACTTTGAAAATTCATATCTCCCAATCCGACCGTTGGATCGGCCTCAAACTTGAATCGGAGATATCTTGCCACCTGATCCTTGTAATGCTGAGTCCAGAATAACAATCAGAGCAGGCATCTGGTACTTTCCTGGACCTTGCTCTTGTGGACCTGAAACTGAGCCGCATGGCTCTTTTTCCAACAATCTCCTGCTTTACCGCAGTCAGAGTAGGCTGAGTCCACATGCCTTCATACAGAAATGCTGCTTCTCGTGAGTCAATGGCTTGGTGCAAAAATCAGTGACCTGCTTGCTGACACGTCTCCAGCGGCGTGTCAGTGGGTTTTGCCTCTGCCAGATTGGGCTTCAAACCCTAAGGACCAGGGCTCACGAGGTACTGACGCGTCTCTAGTGGCGTGCTCATGGGTTTTGCCTCTGCCATGCCAAACTGCTGCAAACATCCTTGATGTAGCGGCTCTACTGTAGTGAGAGAGCGTGATTTGCGGTCACGCGTGGTCTGAATACCGAGGAAATATGATGCTTCCCCGAGATTAGACATCTGGAAGCGCTCCTGCATGGCCTCCTTGAACTCTTGTAATGCACACATGCTGTTGGAAAGGAGGAGCATGTCATCCACATAGACGATGATGATGAGCACCTCATGACCATACTCCAGCGACAGACGCTGTAGTCACACTCACTGAACTCAAACACCATGCACTGCAACGCCCCATCCAACTTCTGGTTCCATGTACGCGACGCTTGCTTGAGGTTGTACCCCGACTTCTGCAGCTTGCAAACCAGGTGCTCTTGGCCATCCATGACGAACCCCTCCGGCTGCTCCATGTAAATCTCCTCCTCCAGGTCATCGTTCAAGAACGCCGTCTTGACGTCCATGTGGTAGACCTCAAAATCCTCTGCTGCTGCATAGGAAAACAGCGTACGCACAGAGGCAAACTTTGTAACAGGAGCAAAGGTTCTCTTGTAGTCGATGCCTTCCTGCTACGAGTAGGCCTTGATGACTAGCCTTGTCTTGTACTTTTCCAGGTTGCCATCTGCTCCCCGCTTCTTCTTGAACACCCACTTGCACTTGATCACCTTTCGTCCAGGTGGACGCTCAGTCAGCTCCAACGTACGGTTGTTGAGCTGCGACTGTATCTCCTGCTGCACAGCCTACGCCCAATCTGCGGCATCTTGTACATCCATGGCCTCCTTGTACGACGCCGGCTCATCAAAGTCTGCAGCAACTGTGAGATTCATCTGGTCTGGTTTTTAGAGCATCTAGAAATGCTCCACTCACCAGGCTTGTAGCGCATCCCAAAAGGGTACCTCCGACCTGGTACTGGAGCGTTAGCAGGCGGCTGGTACGGTGCTGCTGGCACAACTGCTTCTGCTGATAGAGGTGCATTTTCATCCTCTGCTTTTGCCGATGAGGCCGCCGTATCCGCTACATCAGACATAGGAGAGTAGACTGGTTCTCCCACTGTCACAGTGGAGGAAGGATCACGATAGACTGGGTCAGGAAGGATATGTGCTCCCAATGCCTCGTCAGGTGCTGCTTCTACTCGCTCTTCAAAGACAATGTTAGTCCGGATGACGTTGGTCTTGTTGAAGACGACATCCCTGGAGATGATGACGTGGCCTGTATTCCTCTCATAGAGGTGATATGCCTTGCTTTCCACGTGGTAGCCAATCATCAGTATCTACGTACTCCTCGCATCCCGCTTTTACCGCTTCTCCTTTGGCACGTGCATGTACGCCAAGCTGCCAAACGTGCCAAGATGACCAACGCCCGGCTTCTTGCCAAATTATGCCTCGTATGGCGTGATCTGCTCCAGGGCCTTCGTTTGACTGCGGTTTTTGATGTACACCGCAGTACTTACACCTTCCGTCCAAACGTTGTACGAGCTGCGTGTAGCATGGAGCGTCCCGACTCAACGATGGTGCGGCTGGTATGTTTTGCTACACCGTTCTGCTACGGCGAGTATGGCGCGGTGCACTGCGCCTTGATGCCTGCTGCTGCGAGGTAGTCCAGGAACTCCTTGCTTAGGTACTCTCCACCGCGGTCGCTGCGCAGCGCCCTGATTTTCTTGCCAGTCTGGTTCTCCACAATGGCCTCAAACTCCTTGAACCTGTCAAAGTACTGGTCCTTGGAGGAAAGGAAGTATACAGTAGTGTAACAGCTGAAATCATCAATGACTGTGAAAAATACCCAAAGCTTCCAAAGCTCTGGGTCTGCATCGGGCAACAAAAATCTGTGTTGACCAGCTCGAGTACCTCCTTCACACGCTCTCCTGCTCCGGAGAACGCCTCGCGATACTGCTTACCCTTCAAACAGCCGATGCACAACTATTGCTCGAAGTTAGAGATGGTGGACAAGTCACCCACCATCTGCTTTCTTTGAAGTTACTGGAAGGCACGCATGCTGATGCAGCCATAGCGCGCATGCCAGATTTTGCCATCTGTGGCCTGCACCACTGCTGCAGGCTCTGCTCACGCGGGATCTTGGTCGTGTTCGGAAACGAGCCATCCGGCTTAACTTCAGGTCCACAGGAGCAAGTTCCAGGAAAGTACCAGATGCCTACGCCGATCGTCGATCGGACTTCGCAATTACAAAGGTCAGGTGGCAAATAATCTATGATCAAAGTTTGAGGCCGATCCAACGGTCGGATTGGAAGATATGAATCTTCGAGTTTTAGGGATCATCAACCGCCGATATCCGGATAACCATAGGGCGATGGCTCCATGCCTGAGCTTGAGAAAAGAAAAAGGCAAGAGGTCAAGGGTCAAGACCTGATGGGAGATATATCTAAAAAGGTCCTTGGTCTTAGGATTGCCGTGTCAGAATGTACTGACTAGGATAAAGGTGCTTTTCCTGAGGTGAGGTCCTTGTGTGCTAGCCATGGACACATGGCATGTCGACTATACGTACTATGACTACAGAAAAGTGGAAGTTCATTGGGAAAGGAGCCTTCGGACTCAGTTTCACGTCCACAAGAGCAAGTTCTGGGAAACTACCAGATGCTTGTTTTGATCGTCGATCCAACTTTAGCTTTTAAAAGATCACGTGGCAAAATGTCTACGCTCTAAGTTTTAGGCCGATCCAACAATCGGATTGAGAGATATGGATTTTTGGAAATTTCGGGGTCATCGACCGCCGATGTCTGGGTGAGCATGGCCGATGGCTCCATGCTTTAGCTGGAGAAAAGAAAAAGGCAAGAGGTCCAGGGTGAAGATTGTTCGAACTTGAGGAGAGAGGGAGCCTTGGAGCAGCGAGCATGTGTGATTGGAAGGGCATCACTTGTGCTGAAGAATGGTTGTCCAATCACTCAAAATGATGGAGTACATATAGAGCTAGAGCTTGGGCAAGTCAGCCCTCTCACAAGCCACACCACTTAGCCATGGAGGCTAAGGCTCACACACTAGAGTCCATAATCTCACACAAGGGAGGAAATCAGCCTAGTTATCAGACTGACCACTCACACACGACCTAGAGAGCTAGAGAATGCTCTCATGGCACACTCCTAGTGGTCACATAACCCACAAACCCATGGAGAATNTTCTCAGGCTAAGGCATGGAGCCATCACCCATGCCCACCCAGACATCGACAGTCCATGACCCCCGAAACTTCAGAAAATCATATCTCCCAATCCGACCGTTTGATCGGCCTCAAACTTGGACCGTAGACATTTTGCCACCTGATCTTTCCAATGGTGAAGTCGGATTGGCGATCGGAGCAAGCATCTGGTACTCTCCTGGAACTTGCTCCTGTGGACTTGAAACTGAGCCAGATGGCTCCTTTCCCAACAATCTCCCAGTTTGCCACAGTCAGAGTGGGCTGAGTCCACATGCCTTCATGCAGAACTGCTGCTTCTCACGGGTCACTGGCTTGGTGCAGAAATCAGCGACCTGCTTGCTGGTTGGAGTAAATTCCAGCTTGATAGCAACCTCCTGCACCATGTGCCTGATGAAATGATATGCGATATCAATGTGCTTGGTGCGTGCATGGTGCTCAGGATTCTTGGCGAGTGCGATTGCGCTCTGGTTGTCGACGCGCACAGGAACTGGAACTGCTGCACTCCCACTCATTTCTACCATGAGACGTTGGAGCCAAACTGCTTCCTTGGCTCCAAAGCTGAGAGATACGTACTCAGTTTCTGTGCTCGAGGTCGCCACGACCACCTGCCGCTTGCTGCACCAGCTGATGGCTCCACCATTCATGAGGAACACATGTCCAGAGATGGACTTGGGGTCCTCAGGGTTTGAAGTCCAATCTGCGTCTGTGTAGCCGATGATGCTGTTGTCATTGCCGTTGTAGGTGATGCCGATGTTGATGGTTCCAGCAAGGTAGCGGAAGATCCGCTTCAATGCCTTCTGGTGCTCCGATCCGGGATTAGCCATGTGCTGGCTCACAGCGCCCATAGCCTGTGCGAGGTCCAGCCTGGTTGTCACCATCAGGTACATGAGAGTGCCGACGGCGCTCTGGTACTTCTGCCGCTCAGCTGCATTTGCCTCTCCTTTGAAGCTCACGAGGTACTGCCGCGTCTCCAGCGGCGTGCCAATGAGTTTTGCCTCTACCATGCCGAACCGCTGCAAAACATCCTTGATGTAGCGGCTCTACTGCAGCGAGAGAGAGCGTGACTTGCGGTCACGCGTGATCTGGATACCGAGGAAGTATGATGCCTCCCCGAGATCAGACATGTGAAAGCGCTCCTGCATGGCTTCCTTGAACTCCTGCAGTGCAGATATGCTGTTGGAAACGAGGAGCATGTCACCTACATAGACAATGATGATGAGGATTTCATACTCATGCTCCCAACGATACACGTTGTAGTCACACTCGCTGTGCTCAAACCCCATGCACTGCAACGCTGCATCCAACTTTTGGTTCCAAGCACGCGACGCTTGCTTCAGGCCGTACAGCGACTTCTGCAGCTTGCAGACGAGGTACTCCTGGCCATCCATGACGAACCCCTCCGGCTGCTCCATGTAGATCTCCTCCTCCAAGTCACCATTCAAGAATGCCGTCTTGACATCCATGTGGTGAACCTCGAAGTCCTCAGCTGCTGCATAAGAGAGGAGCGTGTGCACAGAGGCAAACTTTGCAACAGGGGCAAAAGTTTCTGTGTAGTCGATGCCCTCCTGCTGCGAGTAGCCCTTGGCGACCAGCCTCGCCTTGTACTTTTCCAGGTTACAATCTGCTCCCCGCTTCTTCTTGAACACCCACTTGCACTTGATCACCTTACGTCCTGGTGGACGCTCAGTCAGCTCCCACGTGCCGTTGTTCAGCTGCGACTGTATCTCCTGCTGCATAGCTTACGCCCAATCTGCTGCATCCGGTGCAGCCATGGCCTCCTTGTATGACGTTGGCTCATCTGAATCTGCTACAACTGCGACGTTTATCTGTTCTGCTTTCTGCAGTATTCAGAAATGGCCGCGCTCACCAGGCTTGTAACGCACCCTAAGAGGGTTCCTGCGATCTGGTGCTGGAGCGTTAGCGGGCGGCTGGCGCGGTCCTGCTCGCACAACTACTCCTGCTGATGGTGCTACATCTCCCTCCTCTGCTTCTGCCGATGAAGCTGTTGTATCTGCAACATCAGACATGGGAGAGTAGAGTGATTCTCACACTGTCACAGTGGAGGAAGGATCGGGAGAAACTGGGTCAGGAAGAATTTCTGCTCCCACTGTCTCGTCAGCTGCTGGTTCTGCTGCCTCTTCACACACGATGTTGGTGCCGATGACGTTGCTCTCGTTGAAGACGACATCCCTGGAGATGATGATGTGGCCTGTATCCCTCTCGTAGAGGCGATACTCCTTGCTTGCCACATCGTAGCCAATCATTAGCATCTGTGCACTCTTCGCATCCCACTTTTGCCGCTTCTCCTTTGGCACGTGCATGTGTGCCAAGCTGCCAAACGCGCGAAGATGACCTACGCTTGGCTTCTTGCCGAACCACGCCTCGTACGGCGTCATCTGCTCCAGCGCCTTAGTTGGACTGCGGTTCTTGATGTAGACCGCAGTGCTCACGGCTTCAGCCCAGAAGTCGTAGGTCAGCCGAGCCGCGTGCAGCATGGAGCGCGCCGACTCCACAATGGTACGGTTGGCGCGTTCTGCTACACCGTTCTGCTGCGGCGAGTACGGCGCGGTACGCNATTCCTTGCTCAGGTACTCTCCACCGCGGTCGCTGCGCAACGCCTTGATCTTCTTGCCAGATTGGTTCTCCACCATGGCCTTGAACTCCTTGAACCTGTCAAAGCACTGGTCCTTGGAGGAAAGGAAGTACACAGCAGTGTAACGGCTGAAATCATCAATGAAGGTGAGAAAATACCTAGAGCCTCCAAAGCTCTGGGTCTGCATCGGTCCGCACAAGTCCGTGTGGACCAGCTCCAACACCTCTTTTGCACGCTCCCCTGCTCCAGAGAACGCCTCGCGCTGTTGGTTCCCCTCCAAACATCCGATGCATAACTGCTGCTCAAAGTTAGAGATGGTAGGCAGGTCACGCACCATCTGCTTTACTTGAAGCTGCTGCAAGGCGCGCATGCCGATGTGGCCGTAGCGCGCATGCCAGATCTCACCATCTGTCGCCTGCACCACTGCTGCAAGACTCTGCTCACGCGGGATCTTGGTCGCCCCCAGCAGGCGGTACATGTCGCCCTCCTTCACCGACTTGGCCAACTCCTCTCCTGTTTCCTTGTTGAGGATGTAGCCATAGTCATCATCGAAGACAGTGCGCAGTCCTGTGTTGGTGAGAGAGGACACTGAGAGAAGGTTGAACGCAGCATCAGGCACATACAGCACGCCATGGAAAACTCCCAATTCAATGCCATGCGGGGTCTCCAACCACATCTCCACAATCCCAATCCCCTCAGCATACACCACCCGATCATCACCCAAAGCAATCGGCCGAGGAGGAATGGAGAGCAGCTGTGTGAACCACTCCTTGTGGTGCGTCAGAGTCTTGGTACACCCCGAGTCCTTGTACCACGCCAGATCCGCCTTTTCCTTCTGCGACATGTCAGACTTCGCCATGAAGAGGCGGTCGCGCACCTCCTTGGCGATGTTCATGTTGCCAAAATGGCGCACGCTAGTCTGGTTCTGCTGCTGCTGCTGCCACTGGCGTTGTTGTGACTGCTGCTGCTGTTGCTGTGGAGATTGCTGCTTTTCCTGCTGCTGCTGCTGCTGCTCTTTCTGGTCCCTCTTGAACTTGAAGCACTCTTTCTTGTAGTGCCCCTCTTTCTAGCAATAGTAGCACTTGCCCTTCTTCTTGCCTCTCTGCTACCCGGACTACTGCAGCTGCTGGTTGCGTGAGCCCATGGCCATGAAAGCTGCTTCACTGCTACTGCCGCCATTGCGCTTTGCTGCTTTGCCACGCAATTCCACCTGCACCAGGTGTGTGCAGATGAAGTCGAGGTCGAGAGTTGGCTGGCAGTCCAGCGTCTCTCGTACCGTGTCGTAGCTGGTTGGGAGTCCCCTCAGCAAGAGGAGGATGAAGCGCGTCTCTTCCACAGGATTGCCAACCGCTCTCAGCTGCTTCGCCAGCTCCTTTGCCCTGTCCAGGTACGCCTCCATCCCTTCACCACCCTCCATTTTCAGCGCCATCATCTTTTCCTCCAAAAGCATGAGGAATGCAGGATCCTTGCTCTCATACTCCTTGCACAACGTGTCCCACCCCTCCTTTGCAGTAGCCTTGTCACTCACCAACTGAAGATGCAACTTGGAGATGGTGTTATCAAGCAACGTGGAGGCCTACCTGTCCTTCTTCTTCCACTCCTCGTACGTCGCTGGTACAGCTGCAGAAGAACCTGCATCAGCTGCACCCTTTTGCGGCGTCTTCCCCGCCACAACCTGCGCTGCGGTGATGCATTTTGCCTGTGGAACAGGAGCCGGCTCGTCACCGCTCACCACCTCCCACAAGCCCCTCTCCTCCAAAAGGAGGCGGGTATGGATCTTCCAAAACGTGAAGTTGGCGCATCCCTCCAGCCTCTCCAAAGGCTGGGGTGCTGTCACAACGCTACCTGCTGCCATTTTGAGCCTTGGTGATGCTCAGCGCTGCCCTTGGATGGCGGCGCTACCCCTGCTTTCGCTGCTGCTTCTGCCAGAAATCTGTCTGACAGAAAATGGACTGTAGGTGCCAGCAGAGTGAGAATTTTGAAAAACTGAGCTCACCACTGGAAAATTCAGCTCAAAACCTTTTTGATCAATCCATAAAACAGGGTCATCAACAGGGCATTTTGAAAGATATGCCCTCTTGAAAACAGGGTATGCTTCTGCTCCTACTCCAACTCAGACCAGCCAGTTTGTAAACGGCATTTCTCCCTCACGAATCAATGGAATGCAAATATTTTTGCACTAATGGAAAGCTTAGGAAAAATACTACATTTTGCTTGTGCCACTTTTTAAATTTGACAAAGAAATGAGAGAGTTATGGTCATCACAAGGCGAGAGTCTTGCTCATAGAGAAGAGTGTAGCCCTGGCCGACCTCGTTTTGAGCATAACTCTCAATCCGTGCAAGAAAATTTGAAGGAAAAGCGGGGAGCAGATGGTAACTTGTAAAACTACAAGGCAAGGCAGGTCGCCAACAGGTACTCACAACAGGAAGCATCCAATATACAAAAGTATTTGCCCTTGTTACAAAGTTTTCCTTTATATACACGCTCATCTTCTATGCAGTAGTTGAGGATTTTGAGATCCACCACATGGATGTCAAGAGGACATTCTTGAATGGTGACTTGGAGGAGATCTACATGGACCAACGGGAGGGGTTCGTCATGGATGGCCAAGAGCAGCTGGTTTATAAGCTCTAGAAGTCGCTGTACATCCTCAAGAAAGTGTCGCGAACTTGGAACAAGAAGTTGGATGCATCACCGTAGTATATGGGATTTAAGCGTAGCAAGTGTGTTTATAGTCCCTATCGCTAGTAGCATGGTCATGATGTGCTCATCATCATTGTGTAGGTGGATGACATACTCCTCCTTTCCAAGTGCATGTCTGAACTACAGAAGTTTAAGGAGGCGATATAGGAGCCCTTCCAGATTGATCTCGGGCAGGCGTCATACGTCCTTCGTATCCACATAGCGCATAACCGCAAAGTGCGTATCCTCTCATTGCAACAAAGCCACTACATGAAGGATGTTTTCTAGTGGCTTGGCATGGTAGAGGCAAAATCCATCACCACACCACTTGAGACACGATAGTATCTCGTGAGCTTCACTGAAGAACTAGATGTAATTAAGCGACAAAAATACGTGAGTGTCGTCGGAAGTCTCATGTACCTGATGGTGGCAAACAGGTCGCACCTCGTACAGGCTGTAAGTGCTGTGAGCCAGTACATGGCAAACCCCGCATGTGAGCACTAGAAGATAGTGGAATAGATCTTCTACTACCTTGCTGGAACTATCAACATGGGTATTACGAACAACAGTACCAACATCATTGGCCACACAGACGCAGATTGGACTTTAAACCTTGAGGATCACAAGTCTATCTTTGGACATGGGTTTCTCATGAATGGAGGCACTCTAAGCTAGTGTAGCAAGCCGTAGGTGGTTGTGGCCATCTCAAACACACAATCTGAGTACGTGTATCTCAATTTTGGAGGCAAGGAAGAAGTCTGGCTTAAGCGCCTCATGGTGGAGACGAGTGGGAGTGTAGTGGTTGAAGGTCTTGTGGGCATTGACAACCAGAGGGCAATTGCACTTGCAAGGAACCATGAGCACCATGCACGCACCAAGCACATTGACATCGAATATAACTTCATCATGCACATGATGCAGGAGGATGCTATCTATTGACCTGATATGCTCCTCCATAGCATTTGTCCATAGCATTTGGACAGGCATAGGACGGACTAGGCATGCACTACTCCCTTAGAGTTAGTCCCCTAAGTCTGGTCAAGATAGACAAAGCATGCACTGCTCCTTTTGAGCAAGTCCTGTTGATCTAAACTGGATAGTATAGCCAGCAAACACTACCTAGGACAACTCCTTGTGGCTTAGACGTTATAGAGTTAGTCTCTCGAGTGAGAGGTCATTGGGTCAAATTTCAGCCGAGTGACATTTTCTTTGTGACCAAAAGGGGGACTGGAAGGGTCTAAGACACATCTTAGAAGAATCCGAGGTCCTTCCTGGTACTCACCCCACTTGGCGGTCACAGGGAACGCCATGTAGGCAGTGTTGGGAAAATGGCCATCTGGCTCAGTCCACAGGAGCAAGTTCCAGGAAAGTACCAGATGTCTGCTCCGATTGCCGATCTGACTTCACCATTAGAAAGATCAGGTGGCAAAATGTCCACGGCCCAAGTTTGAGACCGATCCAACGGTCGGATTGGGAGATATGAATTTTCGAAGTTTCGGGAGTCATGGACCGTCGATGTCTGGGTGGGCATGGGTGATGGCTCCATGCCTTAGCCTGAGAAAAGCAAAAGGCAAGAGGTCCAGGATCAAGACCTGATGGGAGAAATATCCAAAAAGGTCCTTGGTCTTAGGATTGCCTTGTCAAAGTGTGTTGACTAGGATAAAGGTACCTCTCCTTACTTTTTAGGTGAGGTGAGATCCTTGTGTGCTAGCCATGGACACATGGCGATTCTCCATGGGTTTGTGGGTTATGTGACCACGAGGAGTGTGCCATGAGAGCATTCTCTAGCTCTCTAGGTCGTGTGTGAGTGGTCAGCCTGATTGCTAGGCTGATTTCCTCCCTTGTGTGAGATTATGGACTCTAGTGTGTGAGCCTTAGCCTCCATGGCTAAGTGGTGTGGCTTGTGAGAGGGCTGACTTGCCCAAGCTCTAGCTCTATATATACTCCATCATTTTGAGTGATTGAACAACCATTCTTCAGCACAAGTGATGCCCTTCCAATCACACATGCTCGCTGCTCCAAGGCTCCCTCTCTCCTC
>SZWC01002973.1:158104-169052 GCA_023375785.1 Penium margaritaceum | reverse complement strand
TTTGCCCCTGTTGCAAAGTTTGCCTCTGTGCGCACGCTCCTCTCTTATGCAGCAGCTGAGGACTTCGAGGTTCACCACATGGATGTCAAGACGGCATTCTTGAATGGTGACTTGGAGGAGGAGATCTACATGGAGCAGCCGGAGGGGTTCGTCATGGATGGCCAGGAGCACCTGGTCTGCAAGCTGCAGAAGTCGCTGTACGGCCTCAAGCAAGCGTCGCGTGCTTGGAACCAGAAGTTGGATGCGGCGTTGTAGTGCATGGGGTTTGAGCGCAGCGAGTGTGATTATAGCGTGTATTGCTGGCAGCATGAGCATGAGATCCTCATCATCATTGTCTATGTGGATGACATGCTCCTCCTTTCCAACAGCATGTCTGCACTGCAGGAGTTCAAGGAAGCCATGCAGGAGCGCTTCCAGATGTCTGATCTCGGGGAGGCATCATACTTCCTCGGTATCCAGATCACGCGTGACCGCAAGTCACGCTCTCTCTCGCTGCAGCAAAGCCGGTACATCAAGGATGTTTTGCACCGGTTTGGCATGGCAGAGGCAAAATCCATCGGCACGCCGCTGGAGACGCGGCAGTACCTCGTGAGCTTCAATGGAGAAGCAAATGCAGCTGAGCGACAGAACTACCAGAGCGCCGTCGGCAGTCTCATGTACCTGATGGTAGCAACCCCGCCGGACCTCGCACAGGCTGTGAGCGTTGTGAGCCAGCACTTGGCTAATCCCGGACCGGAGCACCAGAAGGCAGTGAAGCGGATCTTCCGCTACCTTGCTGGAACCATCAACATCGGCATCACCTACAACGGCAATGACAACAGCATCATCGGCTACACAGACGGAGATTGGGCTTCAAACCCTAAGGACCGCAAGTCCATCTCTGGACATGTGTTCCTCATGAATGGTGGAGCCATCAGCTGGTGCAGCAAGCGGCAGGTGCTCGTGGCGACCTTGAGTACAGAAGCTGAGTACGTATCTCTCAGCTTTGGAGCCAAGGAAGCAGTTTGGCTCCAACGTCTCATGGCAGAGATGAGTGGGAGTGCAGCAGTTCCAGTTCCTGTGCGCGTCGACAACCAGAGCGCAATCGCACTCGCCAAGAATCCTGAGCACCATGCACGCACCAAGCACATTGACATCGCATATCATTTCATCAGGCACATGGTGCAGGAGGGTGCTATCAAGCTGGAGTTTACTCCAACCAGCAAGCAGGTCGCTGATTTCTGCACCAAGCCAGTGACCCGTGAGAAGCAGCAGTTCTGCATGAAGGCATGTGGACTCAGCCCACTCTGACTGCGGCAAAGTGGGAGATTGTTGGGAAAGGAGCCATCTGGCTAAGTTTCAGGTCCACAGGAGCAAGTTCCAGGAAAGTACCAGATGCCTGCTCCGATTGCCGATCCGACTTCATCATTGAAAGGATCAGGTGGCAAAATGTCTACGGCCCAAGTTTGAGACCGATCCAACGGTCGAATTGGGAGATATGATTTTTCGAAGTTTCGGGGGTCATGGACTGTCGATGTCTGGATGGGCATGGGTGATGGCTCCGTGCCTTAGCCTGAGAAAAGAAAAAGGCAAGAGGTCCAGGATCAAGACCTGATGGGAGAAATATCTAAAAAGGTCTTTGGTTTTAGGATTGCCTTGTCAGAGTGTGCTGACTAGGATAAAGGTACCTCTCCTTACTTTTTAGGTGAGGTGAGATCCTTGTGTGCTAGCCATGGACACATGGCGATTCTCCATGGGTTTGTGGGTTATGTGACCACTAGGAGTGTGCCATGAGAGCATTCTCTAGCTCTCTAGGTCGTGTGTGAGTGGTCAGCCTGATTGCTAGGCTGATTTCCTCCCTTGTGTGAGATTATGGATTGTAGTGTGTGAGCCTTAGCCTCCATGGCTAAGTGGTGTGGCTTGTGAGAGGGCTGACTTGCCCAAGCTCTAGCTCTATATGTACTCCATCATTTTGAGTGATTGAATAACCATTCTTCAGCACAAGTGATGCCCTTCCAATCACACATGCTCGCATCTCCAAGGCTCCCTCTCTCCTCAAGTTCCAACAGGCAGCGAGGATGATGTAATCTAGATTGCCACCAAAATGGCTCATCAATGGAGCCACTGCGCGCCTAGGCTAGATGCTGGCTCAAGGACCAAAACAGCTGTCAGTTACCTGTCATTGAGTACAAATTGTACCTTGGAGACTCTTTACAGAGTTGTCCACCAAAGGCAGACACTCTAGAAGCATGGATCCATCTCCATTAGGGACACTGAATGTCGCTTTAGGTGTACCAACGGCAACCTTGTCCATGCGCAAGGTGTGGGAGCTAAGTTCATCAGCATCAACATGAATGGTTTTGGAAATGACTTGGAGCTAGAGAACGTCATGTACATGCTGTACTGCATGGGAAAAGGTCCTAGCAGGAAAAGGAAGTGGCAAGTTGGATGCACGCGCTCGCAAGTGTGTAATGATCCGATACGACACTACAGACAAGGGATACAGGCAGTGGGACGAAGCGGCTTAAAAGCTCATCAACAGCCAAGATGTCGAGTTCAAAAAAAGGACGCTTGGCAAGGGAGAGTCGCTTGATCCTGTCCATGCTCTTAAATCACTAGAGTGGGCACATGGGATTTGGCAGATGGTGCCAGTGAAGGATGGCGCTGTAGAGAGGTGGCTGTGTAGGCTAACATGGCGACGGACTTTGACACTCAGTCTGATTCGTTTGAGGCCTCTGAGTAAAACTCTGATGCCGATGGCTCTTTCTCAAACAACGGATCACTGGCAGCGTAGGAGCAACAGAAGCAACAAAGTCTTGAAGCACTACCGGCAACAATCCAATGTAATACGTGCCAGAAGACACCTGTGTCCAAGTACGATGTGGAGAGTACGGAATGGACCGGACTCAGCTAGTCATTTATGGCTCAGGGAGAGCCTGTGACTGCAAGAGAGGCTATGAATATGTCAGATGCGGCCACGTGAACGGAAGTAGCAAATAGCAAAGTTGTATCCATTGAAGAAAACGGAACATGGGTCCCGGTAAAAAGGTGCCTAACGCGCACGTGGTGGGGTCAAAGTGGTTACTCGAGAAAACGTTCAAACAGGATGGTACAATTGACAAGTACAACGCAGGAGTTATGGCAAAGGGGTTTTCCCAAAGTAGTTTTCCCAGAGGAGATTTTTATGCCTATCGTTACCTTTGCCTCCATCAGATCCATGTTGGACATCGGTGCTTTAAAAGATCTGGAGGTCCACCAGATGGACATCAAGACAGCTGTCCTGTACGCAAAACTAGACAAAGAAGTGTTGATGGAAGTGCCTGAGGGAGTGAAAGCTCCAAAGTACTCTATGGGCTGAAACGGGCCCCAAGGATGTGGTACAAGGACATGGACGGCTTCATGGTCATGCTCACCTTCATGCACTGCCAAAATGACCTTAGTATCTACGTGTGGGAGGCCGAGCAAGGCTTGATACTGCTTGCACAACACATGTCATTGGTCGAGCTGTTGAACAAGCCAAAGATAGATCTCGGCAACAGGTTCAAGATGAAGGACATGAGTCTGCTTGGGTTCTACCTCGGGATAGCCGTCTACCATAATCAAGCAACACGCACCATCGAGTTGAACCAGACCAAGTACATCATGAAGGTCTTCAAGCGCTACAACATGGAGGAGTGCAAGCTCATTAGTATTCACATAACAATAGACATCAAGCTCTCCTCCATGAGCCCCAGTAGAGAAGGAGAAATGCCAAAGATAGAGAACATTCCCTACCAGTCTGCTCTTGGTAGCCTCATGTTTGCCATGGTAGGAACACGCCCTGACATTTATTATGTTGTGGGAAAACTGAGCAGGTTTGTCGCCAATCCTGGGCCACAGCACTGGCAAGCAGTCAAGCGCATTATGCTCTATCTAAAGAAGACATGACACATGGGACACTTGTTTGGAGGCCAAGAGGGATCTGACCCACTAAAGAAGCATTGGTTAGTCTAAGCCCCAGGAGTTAGCTCCTTCCATGAAAGTGACCAGGTGCTAAGGACACAGTGCAAAGAAGTGATTCCTATGAACTGCTTTGTGTGGAACCGTGATTCTGTGGATGATATCCCCTCCTACTTGCAATGTTAGGAGGGGACGACAAATGCCATTGTGTCGGCCTTGTTTTCTAGTCTGTTGCCTTAGGCCGCTTGACACTGTCAAGCTGGAATTCACTCTAACCAGCACGTAAGTTGTTGTTTTCTGCACTTAGCTAGTGACTTGTGAAAATTAGCACTTTTGCATGAGGGCAAGTGGACTGAGCCCACTCTGACAACGGCAAAGTGGAGAATTTTTTGAAAAACGGGCCACCCGACTCTGTTTTAGGTCCACAAGAGCAAGTTCTAAGAAATTACTAGAGGCTTACTCTGATCGTCAATCCAACGTGACCAATCCAACGGTCAGATTAGTAGATATGAATTTGCTATGTTTCCATGGTCATGGATCGCCGATGTTCGGGTGACCATTGGTGACAGCTCCTTGCCTTAGCTTGAGAAAAGAAAAAGGCAAAAGGTCCAAGCTCAATACGTGGTGGGAAAAATGTCCAAAAGAGTCTTTGGTTTTAGGATTTCCTTGTCACAGTATGCTGTCTGGGATAAAACTACCTCTCCTTACTTTCCAGGTGAGGTGAGATCCTTGTGTACTAGCCATGGATACATGGCGATTCTCCATGAGATTGTAGGTTATGTCACCACTAGAAGAGAGCCATGAGAGTTTTCTCTAGCTCTCTAGGTCATATGTGAGTATTGAGCCTGATTGGTAGGCTGATTTACTCTCTTGTGTGAGATTGTAGACTCTAGTGTGAGCCTTAGCCTCCATGGCTAAGTGGTGTGGCTTCTGAGAGGGCTGACTTGCCCAAGCTCTAGATCTTTATGTACTCCATTATTTTGACAAATTCAACTACCATTATTTAGCACAAGTTATGCCCTTTCAATCCTACATGCTCGCTTCTCCAAGGCTCCCTCTTTCCTCCAGTTCCAATAGACCCTTGGGCCCTTACCAGGATACGTTTTGCCCTTGGAGGCACAACCCAAGGTTTACTAGAGTGGGTTTTTCTCTATGTGCAAGTGATCAATAGCTAAGGGGGATGGATTTACACTGAAAATTACATTGCACTTGCAATTGGTCATGAGGGTTCATGGCTTCTTGAAGATTCTTTGTGGAGAAGAGGTTAAATCATCAAAAAGAGATGCTGGATATGAAGCCGTCGTATGTCTAAAATGACATGGCGCTTGTGATTCTTCTAACAACAGTGCATGAGTCACAATGTATCCACCTCCAAGGTATCGCACATGCATCAAAGGCTTATGAGAAGCTTGCATGTATACACCAATCAAAGCCTCTCGCAAATCACCTCTTTATCCTTCATAAGCTAGTTTCTCTAAGGATGAGTGCAGGAGAGTCGATTCTGGATTTCCTATTGCAGTTTGAAGAACTATTGAGGTAAATGACCCAAATGAAGTTCACCATGATCCTCCTCATGGCGCTACCTGAAACTTGGGATCTTGTGATCACCGTTTTTGGCGGTTGGAACAAGGAGGATTTGACGTATGAGGCAGTGTGCTAGTACGTGAGTAATGAGGCCATGGATCGAAGTAATAGTATGGCTAACATTTCTGCCTAGGCTACACTATAGGCATGAACTCTTCTGGTCAGAGTAGCAGCACAAGTGGTAGCGGTAGAGGGAAAGGCAATGGCGGCGGTGGAAAGTGTTCAAAGCATCCTAGGAAGTGCTATAATTGTGGTAAGCCTGGGTATAGGGCACGGGAGTATAGTGCTCCCAAGAAGGGAGACTGAGAGTATGGTGATAGAAACAACGGCAAAGGGTATAAAGGAGTTGATAAACATGATGCCTGAGAGCGTGCCAGAAACAAATGGAGCAGCACTACTCAATAATGGAGTGTACAGGCTTGACTATGGCACGAAACATCACTTTTCAAGGGAGAAGGAAAGGTTTATCACCATTAGGGACTCTGAACGTCACTTTTGATTTGCCAACAACAGCCTTGTCCATGCGTAAAGCGAGGGAGATAAGTTGATCAGCATCAACGTAAACGGTGGTGAAAAAGACTTGAAGCTCGAGAATGTTGTCTACATGCCATTTTTTGTAGCAAACCTGTTGTTGGTGTCCAAAATCACGCTGCTCGATATGATCGTTGCCTTCACCAAGGAGTTCGTAATAGAAACAAAGAAGGATATCAAGATCTTCTCTCCCAAGGAGAGTCTTCTTGCACAGGCACTAATAGTTCATGGACTCTTTATGCTGCAGACCAAGCTCCTTGAGAGTACAAATGAGGGATATGCGGTAGTTGAAGAGCCTAAATCCCCAAAATCTGATGTTGTACCACAGGTTGTTGCCATGGAAGCCAACTCTACCAAAGACATAGATGCTCAGCTGTGGCATCGTTTGTTTGGCCATGTGGCTGATAGGACATTGTAAGCTATACTGAGGGATATAAGGCCAAGGATGAGGGAAAGTGCAAGAAGCCGTGTGAGCCATGCTTCCATAGCAAGGCAAAGGGAAAGCCCTTTGAGGGTAATGGGCAATATACGACAGTTATCTTGGACTTGATTCAATTTTGGACCATTCCGCATTCCTTCAAAATGTGGCAGCAAGTTTTTCTTGACCTCCATGGATGATCACAGTCGCACAATATGGATGTACTTCCTCAAGTCAAAGGGAGAGGTGAAGGAGGAGCTTGAAGAGTTTGTCACCATAGTAGAGCAGCAGACAAGCAAGAAGGACAGGACATTGCACACGGACAATGGTGGTGAGTACGGAGCATGCAAAAGCTGGTTGAGCCAGCACGGCATCAACCACCAGACCACGACTTGCACTCCCTTGAACAATGACGTTGTTGAGCAGATGAACCAAACTTTCCCTAGCATGGCATGAAGTCTGGTCTTGGACGCAAACTCCCACCTTGTTTCTGGCTTGAAGCTACAAGAACTACTTGCTACCTTGTGAATCTCACTCTGGCATTCGCGCTTGGAACGCATCATAGAAGCAGCCAATAAGAAGCTCAAGAAGCCAGAGGAGGCTTGGTCAGGGAAGAAGCCAGATGCCTCACACTTGTACTGCCTGTTCAAAGGTCCAAGCACGACAAGGAAGTAGCAAGCTAGATGCACGTGCTTGTAGGGGTGTAATGGTTGCATACTATAGTACACACAAGGCGTACAGGTTATGAGACCAAGTAGCTGGAAACCTCATCACGAGATGTTGAGTTTCATGAAAGGATGGTGGGAAAAAGAGACTCGCTAGATCGTGTCCATGCTCTTAAATGTGGAGAGTGCGTTGTGTTTCTTGAGTCGGGTGATCACGCACCATAGAAGTAGTAGATGGTGCCAGTGAAGGATGGTGCTGTAGGGAGAGTGGTTGTAGGGGCTAACGAGTGACGGACTTTGACATTGAGTGTGAGTCGTCAGAGGCCTCTGAGTCGATATATGAGGTCGGTGGTTCTTCTTCAAATAATGGATCACTTGTAGCATAGGAGCATCAGAAGCAACTAAGCCTTGAGGCACCACCAAAAACACTCCGGCGTAGTATGCGCGGGAAGAAATCTCCATCCAAGTACGATGCTGAGAGCACAAAATGGACCGGACTCAGCTGGTCATGCTTGGTTCAGGGAGAGCTTGTGACCGTAGCGGAGGCTATGAACATGCCAGATTCGGCCAAGTAGAAGGAGGCGGTGGATAGCAAACTGGCATTCATGGAAGAGAACGGAACATGGGTTTTGGTCGAGAGGCCTCCAAACGCGTACGTAGTAGGGTCAAAGTGGGTACTCTGGAAAAACTTCAAGCAATGCAGGGCAAGAATTGAGGCAAAGGCATTTTCACAGCGTGCAGGCTCAGAGTACAAGGAGATTCTTATGCGTGTGGTCACTTTGCCACGATCAGATCCATGTTGGACATCGCTCAAGCAAAAGATCTTGAGGTCCATGAGATGGACATGAACATAGCTTTTCTCTATGGGAAGCTAGATAAAGAAGTGCTGATGGAAGTGCCCGAGGAAGTGAAAGCTTCAGAGGGAAAGGTTTACAAACTCGTCAAAGCACTTTACACGCTAAAACAGGCCCTAAAGATGAGGTATAAAGAGATGGAAGACTTCATGGCCGGGCTCACCTTCACGCACTACCACAATGACCCTAGTGGGTACGTATAGGAGGATGAGCAAGACTTGATGCTGGTTATTCTATACGTGGATGACTTGATCATATGCTCATTTTTAGTGAATCTGTTGAATGAGTTGAAGACAGATCTCACCAACAAGTTCAAAATGAAGGACATGGATCCACTTGAGTTCTATGTCTGGATAGACGTCCACCATAATCGAGCAACAAGCACTATCGAGCTGAACCAGACCAAGTACATCATGGAGATCCTCAAAGGCTACAACATGGAGGAAAGCAAGCCCATCATCGAGGAGGAGAGCTTGATGTCTAGTGTTATGAGTGAGCTCTCATGACAATTGACATCAAGCTCTCCTCCTCTATGAGCTTCGGCATGGAAGTAGAGAGGCGTGAGATCGAGAATATTTTCTACTAGTCTGTTGCTGGCATTCTCATGCGTGCCATGATAGGAACATGCCATGATATCTGCTATGCTATGGGATAAGTGAGCAGGTTTGTGGCAAAATCAGGACCACTCCACAGATAAGTAGTCAAGTGCATCATGCGTTATCTTTGGAAGACATGACACATGGAACTCCAGTTTGGAGGCCAAGAGGGATCTAACCTACACCGGCTAGTGTGCTACACTGACGCCGACAGGGGAGGAAGAAACGATGACAGAAAGTCTACCTCACGTTTCATCTCCCTCGTGAATGGTAGTGTACTCTCTTGGGTAAGCAGAAAGCAAGACTGTATCTCCCTCTCTACTGCTGAGGTAGAGTACATTGCTTCGTTAGAAACATGAAGGAGACATTGTGGCTACGTAGTTTGTTTGCTGAGATGAAAGTGCCACATACAAAAGCAAAAGAGGTCCCTACTGACAAGAGAACTATGAAAATAGCACAAGATGATATCATCTCTCGGCAGATTAATCACATCAACATCAGGTACCACTACACACGTGACCTGGCCGCAAAGGAGATTGTGGACATAGAATACGTGGAGACCAAGAAGATACTCGCAGACTGCATGAAAAAGGCGCTTGATCGCAAATTGTACTATACAAGTACCTAAGGCATCGGTATGGTCAACACTGTTGAAGGAGAATAAGGCGAACACACTTGGAAAGATGCGACATCTTACAACTAATGGACAAAGGTACGAGGGAGAGTTTGTTGACCTGATATGCCCCTTGTGTATAACTGATATTTGGACAGGCACGAGGTAGACTAGGCATGCACTGCTCCCTTGGAGTATGTCCCCTAAGTCTGGTCAAGATAGACAAGGCATGCATTGTTCCTTTGAAGTAATTCCCCTTGGTCTAAACTGGATAGTATAGCCGGTAAACACTGCGGACAACTCCTTGTATCTTAGATGTTCCAGAGTTAGTTTTTGGAGCAAAAGGTCACAGTGTCCAATCCTTACTAGTGACTTATTTTCTTTATGATCAAAAGGTGGACAAGAAGGTTCTAAGGGACATTTTAGAACATTCCAAGGTCTTCTTGGTGGCTTGTACCGTAAGGCGGTTACAGGTAACACCATGTACGCAACGGAGATGATGCAATCCAGATTGTCCCCAAAGTTGCTCATCCAAGGAGTCACTGCGTGCCTAGGCTAGAGGCTGGTTGTAGGACTATAGGAACCTGTCAATTATCTGTCATTTATCACAGTTCTTACCTTTGAGACTCCTTATATAGTTTTTCACCAGAGGTAGACACTAAAGAAGTATTCGTTGGTCTAAGCCCCTAGTTTTAGCTCCTCGTGCGAAAGTAACCAGGTGCTGAGGACACAATTCAAAAACCGGATTCCAATGAAGTGCTTTGTGTCGAACCATGATTCTAAGGGTCATATCTGCTCCTAGTTGCAATACTAGGAGCGGACGGCAAGTAACATTGTGTCGGCCTTGTTTTCTTGTCCATTGCCTTAAGCCGATTGACAAGAGGAAGGTTTTCAGGTACATCTTAGAGTATTCCAAGGGCTTTTCTTGGTGACTGGCGCCACTTGGCGGTCGCAGAGAGTACCATATAGGTAGGAGAGATGATGCAATCCAGAGTCCTCCATTAGTATCTCATCCCACGAGTCACTCCGCGCCTGGGCTAGAGGCTGACTGTAGGACTATAAGTACCTATCGTTTGCCTATGATTCATTATAGTTCTTACTTTGGAGACTCCTCATAGAGTTGTCCACTTGAGGCAGATACTAGAGAAGCATTGGTTTGTCTAAGCCATAGGAGTTTGCTCCTCATGCAAAACTGACCAAGTGCTAATTACATAGTGTAAGGTAGTGATTCCTATGAACATGTCACTATTAAAATGTGTTTCTAAGGGTGATGTCTACTCCTAGTTGCAAGATAAGGAGCGGACGGCAAGTTCCATTTTGTCGGCCCTATTTCTGTTGGGAAAGGAGCCCTCCGGCTCAGTTTCAGGTCCACAGGAGCAAGTTCCAGGAAACTACCAGATGCCTACTCCGATCGTTGATGCAACTTCACCATTGGAAGATGAGATGGCAAAATGTCTACGGTACAAGTTTGAGTCCGATTCAACAGTCGGATTAGGAGATATGAGTTTTCAAAGTTTCGGGGGTCATGGGTCGTCGATGTCCGGGTGGCCATGAGTGATGGCTCCATGCCTTAGCCTGAGAAAAGAAAAAGGCAAGAGGTCGAGGGTCGAGACCTGATGGGAGAAATATCCAAAAAGGTCCTTGGTCTTAGGATTGCCTTGTCAGAGTGTGCTGACTAGGATAAAGGTACCTTTCCTTACTTTTTAGGTGAGGTGAGATCCTTGTGTGCTAGCCATGGACACATGGCGATTCTCCATGGGTTTGTGGGT
>SZWC01002973.1:120119-158057 GCA_023375785.1 Penium margaritaceum | reverse complement strand
GGTCGTCGATGTCCGGGTGGCCATGAGTGATGGCTCCATGCCTTAGCCTGAGAAAAGAAAAAGGCAAGAGGTCGAGGGTCGAGACCTGATGGGAGAAATATCCAAAAAGGTCCTTGGTCTTAGGATTGCCTTGTCAGAGTGTGCTGACTAGGATAAAGGTACCTTTCCTTACTTTTTAGGTGAGGTGAGATCCTTGTGTGCTAGCCATAGATACATGGCGATTCTCCATGGTATTGTGGGCTATGTGACAACTAGGAGTGTGCCATGAGTGTATTTTCTAGCTCTCTAGGTCGTGTGTGAGTGGTCAGCCAAATTGCTAGACTGACGCCGCAAAAGGGTGCAGCGGATGCGGGTTCTTCTGCAGCTGTACCAGCGACGTACGAGGAGTGGAAGAAGAAGGACAGGCAGGCCTACAGGTTGCTTGTTAACACCATCTCCAACCCGCATCTTCAGTACGTGAGTGACAAGGCTACTGCAAAGGAGGGGTGGGACACGTTGTGCAAGAAGTATGAGAGCAAGGATCCTACATTCCTCATGCTTTTGGAGGAAAAGATGATGGCGCTGAAAATGCAGGGTGGTGAAGGGATGGAGGCGTATGTGGAGAGGGCTAAGGAGCTGGCGAAGCAGCTGAGAGCCACCGACAACCCTGTGGAAGAGACGCGCTTCATCCTCCTCTTACTGAGGGGACTCCCAACCAGCTACAACACAGTGCAAGAGACGCTAGAGTGCCAGCGAACTCTCGACCTTGACTTCATCTGCACACACCTGGTGTAGGTGGAATTGCGTCGTAATGCAGCAAAGCACAATGGCAGCGATAGCAATGAAGTAGCTTGTGTGGCCAGGAGCTCACGCAACCAGCAATAGCAGTAGCAATCTGGGCAGCAGAAAGGTAGAAAGAAAGGCAAATGCCACTACTGCCTGAAAGAGGGACACTACAAAAAGGAGTGCTTTAAGCTCAAGAGGGACCAGAACGAGCAGCAGCAACAGCAGTTATCGCAACAGCAATAGCAAAAGCACGAGCAGCAGCAGCAGCAGTCACAGCAGTATCAGTAACAGCAGCAGCAGTAAAACCAGGCTGGTGTTCGCTTCTTTTGCAACATGAATGTGGCCAAGGAGGTGCGCGACCATCTCTTCATGGCAAAGTCTGACATGTTGCAGGTGGAGAAGGCGGATCTCGCATGGTAGAAGGACTCAGGATGTACTTATAGCCTCACACATCACAAGGAGTGGTTTACATAGCTGCTGTCCATCCCTCCTCGTCCTATCGCTATGGGTGATGATCGGGTGGTGTATGCTGAGGGGATTAGGATTGTGGAGATGTGGTTGGAGACTCCACGTGGCATTGAAGAAGGAGTATTCCATGGCATGCTGTATGTACCTGATGCTGCATTCAACCTCCTCTCAGTCTCCTCTCTTACAAAGACAGGACTGCGCGTCATCTTTGATGGTGACTATGGCTACATCCTCAACAAGGATACAAGAGAGGAGTTAGCCAGGTCGATGAAGGAGGGCGACATGTAACGCCTGCTTGGGGCAACCAAGATCCCGCGTGAGCACAGTCTTACAGCAGTGGTGCAGGCGACAGATAGCGAGATCTGGCATGCGCGCTACAGCCACATCGGCATGCGTGGTTTGCAGCACCTTCAAGCAAAGCAAATGGTGTGTGACTTGCCTACCATCTCTAATTTTGAGGAGCAGTTATGCATCAGCTGTTTGGAGGGGAAGCAGTACCGGGAGGCGTTCTTCGGACTAGGGGAGCGTGCGAAGGAGGTGTTGGAGCTGGTCCACATGGACTTGTGCGGACCGATGCAGACCTAGAGTTTTGGAGGCTCTAGGTATTTCCTGACCTTCATTGATGATTTCAGCCCTTACACTGCTGTGTACTTCCTTCCTTTGAAGGACCAGTGTTTTGACAGGTTCAAGGAGTTCAACGCCATGGTAGAGAACCAGACGGAAAAGAAGATCAAGGCGTTGCGCAGCGATCGCGGTGGAGAGTATTTAAGTAAGGAGTTCTAGGACTACCTCGTAGCAGCTGGCATCAAGGCACAACGTACCGCGCCGTACTCGCCACTGCAAAACAGTGTAGTAGAACGCTTCAACTGTACCATTGTCGAGTCGACGCGCTCCATGCTGCATGCGGCTCGGCTGACCTACTACTTCTGGGCTGAAGCCGTGCGCACTGCGGTCTACATCAAGAACCGCTGTCAAACATAGACGTTGGAGAAAATGACGCCGTACGAGGCGTGGTTCGGCAAGAAACCGAGCGTGGGTCATCTCCGAGCATTTGGCAGCCTGGCGCACATGCACGTGTCCAAGGAAAAGCGACAGAAATGGGACGCAAAGAGTGCGTAGTTGTTGATGATTGGCTATGATGTGGCAAGCAAGGCCTATTGTCTCTACAAGAGGGATACAGGCCACGGCATCATCTCCAGAGATGTTGTATTCAACGAGAGCAACGTCATCAGTACCAATATTGTTTCTGAAAAGGCAGCAGAACCAGCAGTTGACGAGACAGTGGGAGGAGAAAACCTTCCTGACCAAGTCTCTCCTGATCCTTCCTCTACTGTGACAGTGGGAGAATCACTCTACTCTCCCATGTCTCATGCAGCAGATACAACAGCCTCATCGGTAGAAGCAGGGGAGGGAGATGTAGCACCACCACCAGGAGCAGTGCTACCAGCAGCATCGCGCCAGCCGCCCGCTAACGCTCCAGTACCGGGTCACGGGTACCTTCTTGGGGTGCGTTACAAGCTTGGTGAGTGTGGCCATTTCAAGATGTTACCGAAACTAGAACAGATGAATGTCGCAGTTGTAGCAGATTTAGATGAGCTAATGTGATACAAGGAGGCCATGGCTGCACCAAATGCAGCAGATTAAGTAGAAGCCGTGCACCAGGAAACACAGTCGCAGCTCGACAAGAGCACGTCGGAGCTGACTGAGTATCCACCTGGACGTAAGGTGATCAAGTGCACCTGGGTGTTCAAGAAGAAGCGGGGAGCAAATGGTAACCTGGAAAACTACAAGGCGAGGCTGGTCGCAAAGGGCTACTCGCAGCAAGAGGGCATCGACTATACAGAAAAGTTTGTCCCTGTTGCAAAGTTTGCCTCCGTGCGTACGCTCCTCTCTCATGCAACAGCTGAGGACTTCGAGGTTCACCACATGGATGTCAAGACGGCATAATTGAATGGTGACTTGGAGGAGGAGATCTACATGGAGCAGCCGGAGGGCTTCGTCATGGATGGCCGGAAGCACCTGGTTTGGAAGGTGCAAAAGTCGCTGTACGGCTTCAAACAAGCGTCTCGTGCTCGGAACCAGAAGTCGGATGCGGCATTGCAGTGCATGGGGTTCGAACGCAGTGAGTGTGACTACAACGTCTATCGCTGGCAGCATGGTCATGAGGTACTCATTATCATCATCTATGTCGATGACATGCTCCTCCTTTCCAACAGCATGTCTGCACTGTCGGAGTTCAATGGGGCCATGCAGGAGCGCTTCCAGATGTGTGATCTCAGGGAGGCATTTTATTTCCTCAGTACCCAAATCAAGCGTGATCGCAAATCACGCTCTCTCTCAGTACAGCAGAGCCGTTATGTCAAGGATGTCTTGCAGCGGTTTGGCATGGCAGAGGCAAAACCCATCGGCACGCCGCTGGTGATGCGGCAGTACCTCGTGAGGTTCAATGGAGAAGCAAATGCAAGTGAGTGGCAGAAGTACCAGAGCGTCGTCGGCAGCCTCATATACCTAATGGTGGCAACCAGGCCGGACCTCGCACAGGCTGTTAGCACTGTGAACCAGCACATGGCAAACCCCACACCTGAGCACCAAAAGGCAGTGTAACGGATCTTCCGCTACCTTGCTGGAACCATCAACATCGGCATCACCTACAACGGCAACGATAACAGCATCATCGGCTACACAGATGCAGATTGGGCTTCAAATCCTGAGGACCGTAAGTCCATGTGTGGACATGTGTTCCTCATGAATGATGGGGCCATCAGCTGGTGGAGCAAGCAGCAAGTGGTCGTGGCCACGTCAAGCACAAAAGCTGAATACGTCTCTCTCAGCTTTGGAGCCAAGGAAGCTCTTTGACTTCAGCGTCTCATGGCAGAGATGAATGGGAGTGCATCAGTTCCAGTTCTTGTGCGCGTCGACAACCAGAGCCCAATCGCACTCGCCAAGTATCCTGAGCACCATGTACGCACCAAGTACATTGACATCGCATATCACTTCATCAGGCACATGGTGCAGGGAGGTGCTATCAAGCTGGAGTTTACTCCAACCAGCAAGCAGGTCGCTGATTACTGCACCAAGCCAGTGACCCGTGAGAAGCAGCAGTTTTGCATGAAGGCATCTGGACTCAGCCCACTCTGACTACGGCAAAGTGGGAGATTGTTGGGAAAGGAGCCATCCGGCTCAGTTTCAGGTCCACAGGAGCAAGTTCCAGGAAACTACCAGATGCCTTCTTTGATTGTTGATCTGACTTCACCATTGGAAAGATCAGGTGGCAAAATAACTACGGTCCAAGTTTGAGGTGGATCCAACAGTCGGATTAGGAGATATGAATTTTCAAAGTTTTGGGGGTCATGGACCGTCGATGTCTGGGTGACCATCGGTGATGGCTCCATGTTTTAGCTTGAGAAAAGAAAAGGCAAGAGGTCCAGGGTCAAGACTGATGGGAGAAATATCCAAAAAGGTCCTTGGTCGTAGGATTGCCTTGTCAGAGTGTGCTGACTAGGATAAAGGTACCTTTCCTTACTTTTTTGGTGAGGTGAGATCCTTGTGTGCTAGCTTTGGACACATGGCGACTCTCCATGGGATTGTGGGTTATGTGACTATTAGGAGTGTACCATGAGAGCATTTTCTAGCTCTCTAGGTTGTATGTGAGTGGTCAGCCTTATTACTAGGCTGATTTCCTCCCTTGTGTGAGATTATGGACTCTAGTGTGTGAGCCTTAGCCCCCATGACTAAGTGGTGTGGCTTGTGAGAGGGCTGACTTGCCCAAGCTCTAGCTCTATATGTACTCCATTATTGTGAGTGATTGAACAACCATTCTTCAACACAAGTGATACTCTTCCAATCACACATGCTCGCTACTCCAAGGCTCCCTCTCTCCTCCAGATCCAACATTTTCTAGACAGTTAATTTAGACTAGTCAACATCCAGTATCTCTCGGACTTTGTCGTAGCTGGTTGGGAGTCTCTTTAGAAAGAGAAGAATGTACCTTATCTCCTCTACAAGGTTAGCGGCCGCTATCAGTTGCTTTGCCAGATCCTTAGTTCCATCAACATAAGCCTCCATCCCTTCAGCACGTAGGATTTGATTACCACCATCTTTTCCTCCAAGAGCATGAGGAATTCAAGGTCCTTGCTTTTATACTTCTTGCACAACATGTTCATTCCTCTCTTGCAGTAGCCTTGTTACTCATATACCCAAAATGCAGATGGGAGATGGTGCTGACAAGCAACCTGTAAGCCTGCTTGTTCTTCTTCTTCAACTTTACATACGCCATTGGTACAGCTGTAGATGAACATTTATTGGCTCTATCCTTTTGTAGTATCTTCCCCACAACTACTTGAGCTTTGATGACACGTCTTGCTTGTGGTTTTGGATCCAAATTGTTGCTGTTGACCTCTTCCCATAAACTCCTCTCCTAAAAAAGGAGGCGGGCGGCAAATTCAAAAACTTCAACAAGGCAACTCACAACATGAAGAGCAACGGTCAACAAAATCAAGCAAATGCAAATACAACCATTGCGTCCAAGTAAACTGCCCCTACCGTCAAGGCCACGCCCTAGTCTACAACACTCTAGACCACTCTTATCAAGCTCCCCGGGTGCACCAACTACAACTAGAACAACGGCAGAAATTTCAATGCCACGGACAAGAATAACAGCAAGACAAAATAGAGCCAGAAGCAAAAGTAGGATTACAAGGCCAATGGGAAAAATTTGAAGAAGTCAAAAAATGAGTAAGGCCGCGTAAGCAATATTTGCTCCCCAATCTAGACATCCATGATCTAGTCTTGCTAGTTTTTGGTAGAAATACTCCTACTAAGTTGGACTATAGGTTGGTAAACGAGGGAGTGCACAACCTCATCAATAGGATGCTCTTCCCTCATGAACTGTCCTGCTAGGTTTAGGTCACAATTACGTCCTATACCCTAAAGCTTGCTCCTTCTCACCTGTGAAGGATGCCTAAATGATCTGTTCAAAAATGTCAGGCTCATATCACAATTAAGCGATAGTGCTGATAAGTTAATCCCTACATTTTGTGCTCCCAATCTTTCTTGGATGCCATCCAAGGTAATAGCAAAAGATTGAGAAATACTTCCACATTTGGATGTCTCAAGTTAATGAATACTTTCAACTAGCTAAATCAAAGGTTCAACGTGTACTACGCAGAAACTTATGGGTTGCACTCAAATAGCTTTGGGAAGAAAAAACTCTTGTCATCAAAGCTATAGACAAGAGTTTAGGTTGTCTTTTTGGACACAGAGCACTACATCAATCTGTGCCTTCTCCACTTGAATGACTCAGCATCTACATTCAACAGAATTGTGGACTTGATTATATCAAGACTAAAGTACTGCAAATCAAGGATGACAATGTAAACACAGGCCTAGTGCTCAACTCACTTTGGATTTTCTTTTGCCAAGAACCAGATAAGGGGTGGCAACCAGTCACTTTCTAGTATTTAATCAAAGTACATAAGAACCCCCTTGTCGGCAGACCTATTACAGCCTATCATAGTTGAATTATGACCAATACTTCTAGGTGGTTAGATGCTGAATTACAACCTCTTGTGTACAAACAGGCAGCCTTCCTCAAGGATAGTAGATCGCTTCTCTCTCAGGTGAAGAGGCTTAAACTGCCACAAATAGTGACTCTGACAGCACACGACATTTTTCACTCTATCCAAATATCCTCATAACCAAGGTACTAGTCTACATTCATTCTCTGTTACAAGAGGCACGTCATGCCAAGGTACCTCTAATCATCCAACTTCTCTCTTGGGTAATGTACAATTCCTATATGGAATTTCAAGATAATTTCTATAAACAGGTCGAGGGTACAGTTATGGGCACATCCAAGATACCTGCTTTTGCCATTTTGTTTATGAGCTATCTTTATTTGGAGGTACGATGACAGATTCAAGTGACACCTCTCCTACGTCAACGATACATCGATGACTGCCTCATTCTTTGGACAGTTGACCAAACCTCTCTCTACCTCTTCCTCACAATGTTCAACTCTATCAACGACAACATCAAGTTGAAGTGGGAAATCTCTTATACCACCATCAACTTCCTCGACATCACCTACTTGAAAGGAGAAAGATTTGAGACCTCTAGGATTTTGCATGTTATGACATTCCAAAAATCCATGAACAAGTATCTCTATTTTTCCTTTTGCAGCTACAACCCAAAGAGCTATTTGAGGACATTCATTCTCTCTGATCTCCAATGACATCTACTATACATATTGTTGATGAGAAAGTTTTAGAATTGGACAAAATTTCTTGGACTTGATTACGAGCTTGAGGCTAGTGAAACAGATTTCTCGTCAACATTTTCTCTTAGGTTTGGTACAGCCAACGCAAAGCTTAAAGTTTTGAGCTACTCTCTCAAGGCGTCAGCAGAACAAAAGAGGCCTCTTGTCCTAAAGGCTCTCTTGAATCCAAAAATAGAGACGCTACGACTTGGATGCCATCTCCAATGTTTTTCAAAATGCCTCCAAGGATACGTTGCCACCATGTTCTCATGTTGTCCTATTTTAGCATGGAGACTACCTAGAAAATGAGGCAGCTATGTTTTGCCCTCTAGGTTACAATGTGTTGGAAAAGGGGCCATCCGACTCAATTTCAGGTCCACAAGAGCAAGTTCCAAGAAACTACTAGATGCTTGCTCAGATAGTTGATTCGACTTCGGTATTGGTAAGATCAAGTGGCAAATTTTCTTTGGTCCAAGTTTCAAGCCGATCCAACATTTAGATTGAGAGATATGAATTTTTGAAATTTCTGGGTTCATCGACCGCCGGTGTCTGGATGACCATCGGCAATGGCTCCATGCCTTAGCCTGAGAAAAGAAAAAGGCAAGAGGTCCAGGGTCAAGACCTGATAGGCTAAACATCCAAAAAGGTCCAAGATTCTTGGGTTGCCTTGTCAGAGCCTAGTGACTAGGAAAAGCTATATCTTCTTACTTTTTAGGTCATGTGATCCTTGTGTGCTAGCCATGGAAACATGGCGTTTCTCCATGGGATTGAGGGTTATATGACCACAAGGAATGTGCCATAAGATCATTTTCCAGCCCTCTAGGTTGTGTGTGGATAGTCAACCTGATTTCTAGGCCAATTTCCTCTCTTGTCTAAGATTATAGATTCCTAGTGTGTGAGCCTTAAGCCTCCATGGCTAAGTGGTCTGGCTTGTTAGAGGGCTCACTAGCTCTATGTGTACTCCATTTGTTTGAGCGATTCAACAACCATTCTTCAGCACAAGTGATGCCCTCACAGTCACACATGTTTTCTGCTCCAAGACCCCCTCTCTCCTCAAGTTCTAATACTTGGTATCAGAGCTAAGTTCTTCCACTTTTAGCGAGCACAGGCCATCACTTTGAGAATGCCAGGTTAGGATGAAACAACAAGCAAATTTGATGACCGACCACTACATCTGCAAGTTTGCAAGACAAGCTTTTCAATAAGTCCAAGATTGCAAAGATCCAACGGTCAAATAGAAAGTTATGTTCAAAACAAGGTCAGCCAAGGCTACACTCTTCTCTCTCAGGAAGACTCTCGCCTCGTGATGACCATAACTCTCTCATTTCTTTGTCAAATGTAATAGGTAGCACATGCAAATTGAAGTACTTTTCCCAAGCTACCTATTGGTGCAAAATTATTTGCATTTGATTTGTTTGTTTAAGAGAAACGCTACTTACAAGCTGGCTGGTGTGAGCCAGAGTAGGAACAACACCATACCCTGTTTCATGGATTGATCTAGAAGGTTTTGAGCTGAATTTTCTAGAGGTGGCCTTTGTTTTCCCAGATTCCCAATCTGTTGGCCTTAACAGTCCATTTTTTGTCAAGGAGATTCCAGGCAGAAGCAGCAGGAGAAGCAAGGATAGCGCCGCCACTGAAGGGCAGCATTGAGCATCACCAAAGCTCAAAATGGTAGTAGCAGGTCTGGTCATAGCAGCCTTAGCCTTTGGAGAGCTTGGAAGGGTATTCCAACTTCACGTTTTGGAAGATCCATACTCTGCTACTTTTGAAAGAGAGGTGCATGTGGGAGGTGGTGAGCGGCAACCAGCGTGCTCCGCTTCCACAAGCAAAAGGCATCACCGTAGTGCAGGTGGTGGAGGGGAAGATGTCGTAGAAAGGAGTAACAAATGCAAGATGATCTACAACTGTAGCAATGGCATATGACTGGAAGGAGGACACGCAGGCCGATAGACTGCTTGTCAACACCATCTCCAACCCGCATCTTCAGTACGTGAGTGACTAGGCTACAGCAAAAGAAGCGTACGACACATTGTGCAAGAAGTATGAGATTATGGATCCTGCATTCCTCATGCTTTTGCAGGAGAAGAGTGTGTTGAAAATGTAGGGTGGCAAAGGGATGGAGGTGAACTTGGACAAGGCAAAAGAGCTTGTAAAGTAGTAGAAAGCGGCCGATAATCTTGTTGAAGAGACGCGCTTCATCCTCTTGCTGTGGGGACTCCCAACAAGCTATGACGCGGTGCGAGAGTCGCTGGAGTGCCAGCCAATTCTTGACTTGGACTTCATCTACACGCACCTGGTACTGGTGGAACTGCGTTGCAATACAGCAAAGCGCAATGGCGGCAATAGCAGTGAAGCAGCTTTTATGGCCTTGAGCTCATGCCACAAGGAGCTGCAGCAGTATGGGCAGCAGAGAGGGAAGAAGATAGGCAAGTGCTACTATTGCCAGAAAAAGAGGCACTACAAGCAAGAGTGCTTCATGTTCAACAGGGACCAAAAGGAGCAGTAGTAGTAGGAAAAGCAGCAATCTCCATAGCAGTTGCAGTAACAGTCACAGCAGCATCAGCAGTAGCAGCAGTAGAAGTAGCAAAACCAGACTGGCATGCGCCATTTTGGCAACATGAACGTGGCGAAAGAGGTGTGCGATCGTCGCTTCATGACAAAGTCTGACATGTCACAGAAGGAGAAAGCAGATCTGGCATGGCACAAGGAGTTAGGATACACCAAGAGTCTGACGCGCCACAAGGAGTGGTTTATGTAGCTGCTTTCCATCCCCCCTCTTATTGCTTTGGGTGATGATCGGGTAATGTGTGCTGAGAGGATTTGGATTGTGGAGATGTGGTTGGAGACCTCGTGTTGCATTAAAGTTGGAGAGTTCCATAGCCTACTATATGTGCTCTCTCACCAACACAAGACCGCGAATCGTCTTTGACGACGACTATGGCTATATCCTCAACAAGGAAACTGGAGAGGAGTTGGCCACGTTGGTGAAGGAAGGCAACATGTACCGCCTGTTGGGGGTAACCAAGATTCCGCGTGAGCAGAGTCTTGTAAGAGAAGTGCAAGCGACGGATGGCAAAATCTAGCATACGCGCTACAGCTACATTGGCATGGATGCCTTGCAACAACTTCAAACAAAATAGATGGTGTGTGACTTGCCCACCATCTCTTACATTAAGTAGTAGTTGTGCATCGGCTGTTTGGAGAAGAAGCAACATCGCGAGGCATTTTCTAGAGCAAGGGAGCGCACGAAGGAGGTGTTGGAGGTGGTCCACACAGACTTGTGTGGCCCAATGCAGATCCAGAGCTTTGGAGACTCTAGATGTTTTCTCACCTTGATTGATGATTTAAGCCGTTACTCTACTATGTACTTCCTATCCTCCAAGGACTAGTGCTTTGACAGGTTCAAGGAGTTCAGGGCAATGGTGGAGAACCAGACTGGCAAGAATATCAAGGCGCTATGCAACGACTGTGGCGGAGAGTACCTGAGCAAGGAGTTCTAGGAGTACCTCACAGTAGAATGCATCAATACGCAGCACATTACGCCAAACTCCCCACAGCAAAACGTGAGTAGTCGAATGCGCCAACCGCAGCATCGTTGAGTCAGCACGCTCCATGCAGCACGTGGCTTGGTTCACTTATGACCTCTTGGCCGAAGTAGTGAGCACTGTGGTGTACATTAAGAACAGAAGTCCAACCAGGGCATTGGAGCAGATGATGCCACATGTCGTGTGGTTTGGCAAGAACCTGACGTAGGTCATCTTTGCAAGTTTGGCAACTTGGAGCACATGCACGTGCCCAAAGAGAAGTGGCAGAAATGGGACACCAAGAGCATACATATGCTGAAGATTGGCTATGACGTGGCAAGCAAGGCGTATTGTCTCTACAAGACGGATACTCGCCACGTCATCATCTTCATGGATATCTTTCTCAATGAAAGTAACGTTATCGGCACCAACATCAACTACGTAGAGGCAACAAAACGAGCACCTGACGAGGTAGTGGGAGTTGACATTCTCCCTCATCATGTCTCTCCTAACCTTTCCACTACAAGGACAGTGGGAGAACCACTCTTCTCTCCCATGTCTGATGCAACAGATACAACAGCGTCATCGGCAAAAGTACAGGAAGAAGATACACCACCAACAGCACCGGCAACTGAGCCTGTAGCACAGCGCCAGCCCCCTGTCAACGCTTCAGGACCAGTTCGCAGGTACCCTTTTAGGGTGCGGTACAAGCCTGGTGAGCGCGGGCATTTCTTGATTCTTTAAAAAATAAACTAGAAGAACTTCGCAGTTGAAATAGACTGTGATGACCCGAATTCGTATCAGGAGGCCATGGCTACACGAGATGTAGCAGATTAGGCGCAAGCTATGTACCATGAGATACAATCGCAGATCAAGAACGGTACATGGGAGCTGACTGAGCGTCCACCTGGACGCAAGGTAATCAAGTGCAAGTGGGTGTTCAAGAAGAAATGGGGCGTAGATGGCAATCTCGAAAACTACAAGCTGAGGCTTGTCGCCAAGGGCTACTCGTAGGACAAAGGCATTGACTACAATGAAACCTTTGCTCCTATTACAAAGTTTACCTCTGTGCACACGCTCCTCTCTTATGCAGCAACTAAAGACTTTGACATCCACCACATGGATGTCGAGATGGTATTCTTGAACGGTGACTTGGAGGAGGAGATCTATATGGAGCACCTTGAGAGATGCGTCATGGATGGCCAAGAGCACCTGGTTTGCAAGCTCTAGAAGTCGTTGTACGGCCTCAAGCAAGTGTCCCGTGCTTGGACTCAGAAATTTGACGCAATGCTTTAGTGCATGGAGTTCAAGCGTAGCCAGTGTGACTTTAGTGTCTATCGCTGGCAGCATGGGCATGAGATCCTCATGATCATTTTCTACGTGGATAACATGCTCCTCAAGAGTATGTGAAGAGTATGTCTTTACTCCAAGAATTCAAGGAGGCCATGCAGGAGCCCTTCCTGATGACTGATCTTGGAGAGGCATCATATATCCTCGGTATCCTGATCACGCATGACCGCAAATCACACTCTCTTTCGCTGCAAGAGAGCCGCAACATCAAGGATATCTTGGAGTGGTTCCGCACGGAAGAGGCAAAATCCATGAGTACACCGCTTGAGAACTGGATGCAGCTTAGCGGCAGAAGTACCAGAGCACCGTCGGCAGTCTCCTGTACTTGGTGGTGGCAACCAGGGCAAACCTCGCACAGGCTGTGAGTGCTATGAGCCAGGACATGGCGAACCCCAAACTTGAGCACGAGAAGGCAGTGAAGTGGATCTTTTGCTACCTTAATGGAACCATCAACGTTGGCATCACCTACAATAACAACAACAACATCATCGGCTACACAAACGCAGACTGGGCTTCAAACCCTGAGGACCACAAGTCTATCTCTAGACATGTATTCCTCATGAATAGTGGGGCCATCAGCTGGTGTAGCAAGCGGCAAGTGGTCGTGGCCACCTGAAGCACAGAAATTGAGTATGTCTCTCTTAACTTTGGAGCCAAGGAAGCAGTTTGGCTTCAACATCTCATGGGGGTGATGAGTGGGAGTGCAACAGTCCCAGTTCCTCTACGTGTTGCCAACCATAGCACAATCGCACTCGCCAAGAATCCCGAACACCATGTACGCACAAAGCACATTGACATTGCATACCATTTCATCAGGCACATGGTGCAAAAGGGTGCTATCAAGCTAGAGTTTACTCCAACAAGCAAGCACATCGCTGATTTTTGCACCAAGCAAGTGACCTTTGAGAAGCAGCAGTTCTGCATGAAGGCATGATAACTAAGACATCAGTGACTGTGGCAAAGTGAGAGATTATTAGAAAACGGGCCATCCAGCTCGATTTCAGGTCCACAAGAGCAAGTTCAAGGAAACTACCAGATGCCTTCTCCGATCGTTGATCGGACTTCACCATTGGAAAGATAAAGGAGCAAATGATCTACGGTATAGGTCTCAAGCCGATCCAACGGTCAGATTAAGAGATGAATTTTCAAAACTTCTGGGGCCATCGATCGCTGGTGTCTGGATGACCATCGGCGATGGCTCCATGCCTTAGCTTGAGGAAAGAAAAAGGCAAGAGGTCTAGGGTCAAGACTTGATGGGAGAAATATCCAAAAAGGTCCTAGATTCTTGGGTTGCCTTGTGAGAGTGTGCCGACTAGGAAAAAGGTATTTTTCCTTACTCTTTAAGTCAGGTGGGATGCTTCTGTGCTAACCATAGACACATGGCGATTCTCCATGAGATTGTGGGTTATGTGACCACAAGGAGTGTGCCATGAGAGCATTTTCTAGCTCTCTAGGTCGTGTGTGAGGGGTCAGCCTGATTATTAGGCTCATTTTCTCTCTTTTGTGAGATTATGGACTCTAGTGGGTGAGCCTTAGCCTCCATGGCTAAGTGGTATAGCTTGTGAAAGGGCTGACTTGATCACGCTCTAGCTGTATATATACTCTATCATTTTGAGACATTCAACAACCATTCTTCAGCACAAGTGATGCCCTTCCAGTCCCACGTGTTTGTTGGTCCACGGCTCCCTCTCTCCTGTAGTTCGAACACAAGGTGATTACCAGACTACTTTTAAGAATGTGTGGAACCTAAAACCTACCGCCGACTAGTTTTGGCGCAGTCATTGGCGTTACTTTGCACTATTGCTACAGTTTAGCGGTAGAGTATAGACTGTGTATGGGACAGATTGAGGTATTTTTGGCCGGAACTGGTATACCTTTACCATTATTTTTTTCTCAGACTTCCAGAATTCCATTTTTACTCTTTTGATAGTTCTTTCCTCGTTGCTCTGAGATGCCCTCTCCCCAATGAAATGCAAGGTGTGCTAGTCTAGTCTCTCTAACCTCTCTAAAGACAAGGCTATTCTAGCAACAAATGATGTCACCGTTTTGAGCTTTGCTGACGTTGAGCAGTGCCCTTGGATGGCGATGCGTGTCAACCAGCCTGAGGCATTGGACTAGAAATCAAGGCCGACGCAATGGCACTTGTTGTCCCCAGTTAGTATTGCAACTAGAAGGAGATATGACCCTAAAATCAAGATTCAACACAGATTATTTCATAAGAATAACTTCCTTGTCCTGTGTCCTTAGCACCTAGTCACTTTTGCTTGAGGAGCCAACTCTTGCGGCTCAGACCGACCAATGTTTCTTGACCAAATGCCCGTGGTGGACAACTATGTGAGGAATCTAAAAAGTAAGAAGTGAAATCAATGATTGGGAATTGATAGGTACTTATAGTCCTCGAGCCAGTCTAGGCGTGTAGTCGCTCCTTGAGGGCAATCTGGATTACATCATCCTCCCTGTCTATATAGCGCTCATTGTGACTATCAAGTGGTGCAAGCCACTAAGGACCTAGGAATGTTGTAAGATGTCTCTTAGAACCTCTTGTCCCCTTTCTGGTCACAAAGAAAATAGCTCACTAGGCTTGGGTTTGGCCCTGTGACCTCTCGCTCCATAGACCAACGTTGGAACGTCTTAGCCACAAGGAGTTATCCTAGGTAGTGTTTGCAGGCTATGCTATCTTGTTTAAAGCAAGGGGACTTACTCCAAAAAAACAATACATGCCTTGTCTATCTAGACCAGAATTAGGGGACTTCCTCCAAGAGAGCAGTGTATGCGTAGTCCGTCTTGTGCCTTTTCACATGTTAGCTATGGACAATGGACATATCAGATCAACACTGCGATCCCTGCTTCTTTTACTACTATAAAAAATCTATCCCATGGAAAATGGATGGTAAATGCCAAGAGAGTAGGAATTTTGGCAATCTTGGCTCAGTACCAAACAAAGCACACGCTTACAACATTTCCAATAGAGCCGTAAAATAGGATCATCAATAGGGGATTAAGAAAGGGATTCCCTCTTCAAATCAATGTACTTCTACTCGTACTCAAAATCAGACTATCCAGCTTGTGAACAGTGTTTCTCTGAAAAGAACTACAAAAAAGTAAACATGTTTACGTTGATGAAAAGAGGAGGAAAACTTATTCAATTTGCATGTGCTATTTGTTAAATTTGATTGAGAAACAAGACGACAGTCTTACTCATCAAGAATAGTGTAGCCTTAGACGATATTGTTTTGAGCATAACTCTCAATCCAACCAATGGATCTTCACGATCTTGAGCTTGTTGAAAAGCTTGTCTTGTGCAATTTAAGATCATTTATTTGACTGTCAAATGTAATCAAGGTTTAGCCTTAACTCGTCATTCTTAAAGTGATGGCTTGCGCTGGCTAAAACTGGTAGAACTTGGCTCTAATACCAAATGTAGGACTTGGAGGACAGAGGGAGCCTTGGAGCAATGAGCATGTAGGACTAAAAAAGACACTAGTTGTGCTAAAGAGTGGTTATGAAAACACTCAGAATGCTGAAGTACATACAAAGCTAGAATTGTGCTAGTCAGCCATCTCAAAAGTCACACTATTTAGCCATGAAATTTAAAGCTCATAAACAAGAGTCCACAATCCAACATAAGAGAGCAAATCAGCCTAACAATCAGCCTGACAAGTCATATACAGCCTAGAGAGATAGAAAACATTCTCATGGCTCACTCCTAGTGGTCACATAATCCACAATCCCATGGAGAATCGCCATGTGTCCATGGCTAGCACACAAGGATCTCACCTCATCCCAAAATCAAGGAGAGGTATCTTTATCCTAGTCAGTACACTCTGATACCGCAATCTGAAGACCAAGGCCCTTTTGGATGTTTCTCCTATCTGGTCTTGACCTTGGACCTCTTAGCTTACTTTTTTTCCAAGCTACCCTGCTACACTTTAATTTCGAGTTTTGTCCTGATGCATAAATTATTTCGGTGAAGACTTTACACTTTTGAATTATTTCCATGTACTGTTGATTTCATTGTAAATGGAAGCATGTAACTTTGAATTTAGTGGAAGGTCTGGTTCATTTTCCCCATTTTGATGAATTGCACGAGCCCAACGAGCGTGCCTCCTTGCCAGCCTCGCTCTTAATTGAGGCTACGAGCGAAGTAAACGAGGAGGCAGCCTCATCAAAGTACAAAACATCAAGCAAAATATTACTAACTTCAACTGTTCTTGCATGTAAATCAGAGGCAACCTAAAAGAGTGGACAAACGAGCCCAGTCTATAACAATAAATCAGTGAACAACGCTGTCTGAAACTCGAATATTGAATATTTGAAGTATTTAGGACAGTCTTCAAATTCAATTTTGAAATCCAATTTTGACTAATTTAAACCAAATTAAAAGAAGTCAAACTCAAAATTAAAGTGCAGTAGGGTGAAGATGGAGCCATTGTCCATGGTCACCTAGACAGTTGCGTTCCATGACCTCAAAAATTTTGCCAACACATATCTCTCAATCCAATCGTAAGACGAGCATGAAACTTGCGCAGTAGAATGAATTCCACCTCATATTTCCAATGTTGAATTTTAATTGATGATTAAAATAGGTATCTAGTACTTTCGTGGAACTTGTGTTGAGAAAGAGACCATCCGGCTCGGTTTCAGGTCTACAAGAACAAGTTGAAAACTACTAGACGAATACTTTGATTGTCAATCTGACCTCACCATTGGAAAGATCATGTGGCAAAATGTCTATAGTCCATGTTTTAGGATGCTCCTCTTGACCTGATATGCTCCTTGTCCATGGTTGACATTTGGACAAGCACAGGACGCACTAGGCATGCACTGCTCCCTTGGACTAAGTCTCCTAAGTCTGGTCCTCATGGACATGGCATGCACTGTTCCTTTGGAGCAAGTCCTCTTGGTCTAAAATGGATCGTATAGCCAGCAAACACTACCTAGGACAACTCCTGGTGGCTTAGACGTACCAAAGTTAGCCTCCGGAGCGAGAGGTCACTGGGTCAAATCCCGGCCCAGTGACTAATTTTCTTTGTGACCAAAAGGAGGAAAAGTTGGTTCTAAGAGACATCTTAGAATATTCCAAGGTCCTTCTTTGTGGCTTGCACCACTTGGCGGTCACAGGGAGCGCCATGTAGGAAAGGGGGATGATGCAATCCAGATTGCCCCCAAAGTTGCTCATCCAAGGAGCCACTACGTGCATAGGCTAGAGGCTGCACTAGGACTATAAGAACCTGTCAGTTGCCTGTCATTCAGAACAGTTCTTACCATTTAGTCTCCTAACAGAGCTGTCCACCAGAGAAAGACACTAAAGAAGTATTGGTTGGTCTAAGCCCTGGGAGTTATTGGGAAAGGAGCCATCCGGCTTGGTTTCAGGTCAACAGGAGCAAGTTCCAGGAAAGTACCAGATGCTTGCTCCGATTGTCAATCTGACTTCACCATTGGAAAAATCAGGTGGCAAAATATCTACGGTCAAAATTTCAGGCCGATCCAACGATCGGATAGGGAGATATGAATTTTCGAAGTTTCGGGGGTCATGGACCGTCGATGTCAAGGTGGACATGGATGATGGCTCCATGCCTTAGCCTAAGAAAAGAAAAAGGCAAGAGGTCCAGCATCAAGACCTGATGGGAGAAATATCCAAAAGGTCCTTGGTCTTAGGATTGCCTTGTCAGAGTGTTCTGACTGGGGTAAAGGTACCTCTCCTTACATTTTAGGTGAGTTGAGATCCTTGTGTGCTTGCCATGGACACATAGCGATTCTCCATGGGTTTGTGGGTTATGTGACCACTAGGAGTGTACCATGAGAGCATTCTCTAGCTCCCTAGGTCGTGTGTGAGTGGTCAGCGTGATTGCTAGGCTGATTTCCCCCCTTGTGTGAGATTATAGACTATAGTGTGTGAGCTTTAGCCTCCATGGCTAAGTGGTGTGGCTTATGAGAGGGCTGACTTGCCAAAGCTCTAGCTCTATATGTACTCCATCATTTTGAGTGATTGAACAATCATTCTTCAGCACAAGTGATGCCCTTCCAATCACACATACTCATTGCTCCAAGGCTCCCTCTCTCCTCCAGATGCAACATTTGGTATCAGAGCCAAGTTCTGCCACTTTCAGCCAGCACAGGCCGTCACTTTGAGAGTGACAGTTTGGGGTCAAACCTTCTTTCGATGTGACCATCTACTACCGAATCTTCAATTTCAAGAGACAATCGTTCTAACGAGCCCAAGATTGCAAAGATCCTACGGTCGGATTAAGAGTTATGCTCAAAATGAGGTCGGCCAGGGCTACACTCTTCTCTATGAATAAGACTGTCGCCTTGTGATGACCATAACTCTCTCGTTTTATTTGTCAAACTTAAAAAGTGACACATGCGAACTGTAGTATTTTTCCTGATCTTTCTATTGATGTAAAAGTATTTGCATTCCATTGATTCGTGTGGGAGAAACGCCGTTTACAAGCTGGCTGGTCTGAGTTGGAGTAGGAGCAGAAGCATACCCTGTTTTCAAGAGGGCATATCTTTTGAAATCCCCTGTTGATGACCCTGTTTTATGTGTTGATCTGAAAGGTTGTGAGCTGAATTTTCCAGTGGTGGGCTCAGTTTTTCAAAATTCCCACTCTGCTGGCATCTACAGTCCATTTTCTGTCAGACAGATTTCTGGCAGAAGCAGCAGTAGAAGCAGGGGTAGCGCCGCCATCCAAGGGCAGCGCTGAGCATCACCAAGGTTCAAAATGGCAGTAGCTGGTGTTGTAACAGCAGCCCAGCCTTTGGAGAGGCTGGAGGGATGCGCCAACTTCACGTTTTGGAAAATCCGTACCTGCCTCCTTTTGGAGGAGAGGGGCTTGTGGGAGGTGGTAAGTAGCGATGACCCAGCTCCAGTTCCACAGGCAAAAGGCATCACCGCAGCGCAGGTGGTGGCGGGGAAGACACCGCAAAAGGGTGTAGCTGATGCGGGTACTTCTACAGCTGTACCAGCGATGTATGAGGAGTGGAAGAAGAAGGACAGGCAAGCCTATAGGTTGCTTGTCAATACCATCTCCAACCCGCATCTTCAGTACGTGAGTGACAAGGCTACTGCAAAGGAGAGTTGGGGCACGTTGTGCAAGAAGGATGAGAGCAAGGATCCTGCATTCCTCATGCTTTTGGAGGAAAAGATGATGGCGCTGAAAATGCAGGTTAGTGAAGGGATGGAGGCGTATCTGGAGAGTGCAAAGGAGCTGGCAAAGCAGCTGAGAGCGTACAGCAACCCTGTCGAAGAGACGCGCTTCATCCTCCTCTTGCTGAGGGGACTTCCAACCAGCTACGACACGGTGCGAGAGACGCTGGAGTGTCAGCCAACTCTCGACCTCGACTTCATTTGTACACACCTGGTGTAGGTGGAATTGCGTCGCAATGCAGCAAAGCGCAATGGCGGCGGTAGCAGTGAAGCAGCTTTTGTGGCCACGAGGTCACCCAACTAGCAGCAGCAACAGCAGTCTACGCAGCAGAAAGGCAGAAAAAAAGGCAAATGCCACTACTGCCAGAAAGAGGGACACTACAAAAAGGAGTGTTTCAAGCTCAAGAGGGACCAGAAGGAGCAGCAGCAGCAGCAGTCATCGCAGCAAGAGCAGGAAAAGCAGCAGCAGCAACAGCAGCAGTCACAGCAGCGTCAGCAGCAGCAGCAACAGCAGCAAAACAAGGCTGGTGTGTGCCACTTTGGCAACATGAATCTGGCCAAGGAGGTACGCGACCGTCTCTTCATGGCGAAGTCTGACATGTCGCAGGTGGAGAAGGCGGATCTTGCATGGTACAAGGATTCAGTATGTACCAAGAGCCTCACACATCACAAGGAGTGGTTTACGCAACTGCTGTCCATCCCTCCTCGTGCTATCGCTATGGGTGATGATCGGGTGGTGTATGCTGAGGAGATTGGGATTGTGGAGATGTAGTTGGAGACCCCACGTGGTATTGAAGTGAAAGTCTTCCATGGTATGCTGCATGTACCTGATGCTGCATTCAACCTCCTCTCAGTCTCCTCTCTTACAAACACAAGACTGCGTGTTGTCTTCGATGATGACTATGGCTACATCCTCAACATGGATACAAACCAGGAGTTGGCCAGGTCGATGAAGGAGGGCCACATGTACCACATGCTGGGGACAACCAAGATTCCGCGTGAGCAGAGTCTTGCAGCAATGGTGCAGGCGACAGATGGCGAGATCTGGCATGCACGCTACGGCCACATAAGCATGCGCACCTTGCAGTGGCTTCAAGCAAAGTAGATGGTGCGTGACCTACCTACCATCCCTAACTTGGATCGGCTGTTTGGAGAGGAAGCAGCACAGGGAGGCGTTCTCTGGAGCAGGGCAGCGTGCAAAAGAGGTGTTGGAGTTGGTCCACACGAACTAGTGCGGACTGATGCAGACCCAGAGCTTTGGAGGCTCTAGGTATTTCCTAACCTTCATTGATGATTTCAGCCATTACACTGTTGTGTACTTCCTTCCTTCCAAGGACCAGTGCTTTGACAGGTTCAAGGAGTTTAAGGCCATGGTGGAGAACCAGACTGGCAAGAGGATCAAGGCACTGCGCAGCAATCGCACTGGAGAGTACCTGAGCAAGGAGTTCCAAGGCTACCTCGCAGCAGCTGGCATCAAGGCGTAGCGTACTGCGCCGTACTCGCCGCAGCAGAACGGTGTAGCAGAACGTGCCAACCATACCATTGTGGAGTCGGCGCGCTCCATGCTGTATGCGGCTCGGCTGACCTACGACTTCTGGGCTGAAGCCGTGAGCACTGCGGTCTACATCAAGAACCGCACTCCAACTAAAGCGCTGGAGCAGATGACGCCGTATGAGGCACAGTTCGGCAAGAAACCGAGCGTGGGTCATCTCCGAGCATTTGGCAGCCTGGCGCACATGCACGTGCCAAAGGAGAAGCGAGAGAAATGGGACGCAAAGAGTGTGCAAATGCTGATGATTGGCTACGACATGGTAAGCAAGGCCTATCGCCTCTACAAGAGGGATACAGGCCACGTCATCATCTCTAGAGATGTCGTCTTCAACGAGAGCAACGTCATCGGCACCAACATTGTCTATGATGAGGCAGCAGAATCAGCAACTGACGAGACAGTGGGAGCAGAAATAATCTCCTGACCCAGTCTCTCCCGATCCTTTGTCTACTGTGACAGTGGGAGAATCACTCTTCTCTCCCATGTCTAATCTTGCAGATACAGCAGCCTCATCGGCAGAAGCAGAAGAGGGAGATGAAGCACCACTAGCAGCAGCAGTTGTGCCAGCAGCACCGCGCTTGCCGGCCGCTAACGCTCCAGTACTAGGTCGCAGGTACCCTCTTTGGGTGCGTTATAAGCCTGGTGAGCGCGGCCATTTCTGGATGCTACAAAAACCGGAGCAGATGAACGTCGCAGTTGCAGCAGATTCAAATGAGCCAATGTCATACAAGGAAGCCATGGCTGCACCGGATGGAGCAGATTGGGCGCAAGCCATGCAGCAAGAGATACAGTCGCAGTTGGACAACGGCATGTGGGAGCTAAGCGTCCACCTGGACGTAAGGTAATCAAGTGCAAGTGGGTGTCCAAGAAGAAGCGGGAAGAAGATGGTAACCTGGAAAAGTACAAGGCAACGCTGGTCGCCAAGGGCTACTCGCAGGAAGAGGGCATCGACTACATAGAAACTTTTGTCCCTGTTGCAAAGTTTGCCTCTATGCGCACGCTCCTATCTTATGCAGCAGCTGAGGACTTCGAGGTTCACCACATGGATGCCAAGACGGCATTCTTGAATGGTGACTTGGAGAAGGAGATCTACATGGAGCAGCCGGAGGGATTCGTCATGGATGGCCAGGAGCACCTAGTTTGCAAGCTGCAAAAGTCACTGTACGGCCTTAAGCGAGCGTCGCGTGCATGGAGTCAGAAGTTGGATGCGGCATTGCAGTGCATGGGGTTTGAGCGCAGTGAGTGTGACTACAGCGTCTATCGTTGGCAACATGGTCATGAGGTGCTCATCATCATCGTCTATGTGGATGACATGCTCCTCCTTTCCAACAGCATGTCTGCAGTGCAGGAGTTCAAGGAAGCCATGCAAGAGCGCTTCCCGATGTCTGATCTCGGGGAGGCATCATACTTCCTCGGTATCCAGATCACGCGTGACCGCAAGTCACGCTCTCTCTCCTTGCAGCAGAGCCGCTACATCAAGGATGTTTTGCAGCGGTTTGGCATGGCAGAGGTAAAACCCATCGGCACAATGCTGGAGACGCGGCAGTTACTTGTAAGCTTCAATGGAGAAGCAGACGCAGCCAAGCGGCAGAAGTACTAGAGCGCCGTCGGCAGTCTCATGCACCTGATGGTGGCAACCAGGCCGGACCTTGCACAGGCTGTGAGCGCTGTGAGCCAGCACATGGCTAATCCTGGACCGCAGTATCGGAAGGTAGTGAAGCGGATCTTCCGCTACCTTGCTGGAACCATCAACGTCGACATCACCTACAACGGCAACGATAATATCATCATCGGCTACACAGATGCAGATTGGGCTTCAAATCCTGAGACTCGCAAGTCCATCTCTGGACATGTATTTCTTATGAATGGAGGTGTCATCAGCTGGTGTAGCAAGCGGCAGGTGGTCGTGGCCAGCTCGAGCACAGAAGCTGAGTACGTCTCTCTCTCAGCTTTGGAGCCAAGGAAGCAGTTTGGCTTCAGCGTCTCATGGTAGAGATGAGTGGGAGTGCAGCAGTTCCAGTTCCTGTGCGCGTCGACAACCAGAGCGCAATCGCACTCGCCAAGAATCCTGAGTACCATGCACGCACCAAGCACACTGACATCACATATCATTTCATCAGGCACATGGTACAGGAGGGTGCTATCAAGCTGGAGTTTACTCCAACCAGCAAGCAGGTTGCTGATTTCTGTACCAAGCAAGTGACCCGTGAGAAGGAGCAGTTCTGCATGAAGGCATGTAGACTCAGCCCACTCTTATTGCGGCAAAGAAGGAGATTGTTGGGAAAGGAGCCAACCGACTCGGTTTCAGGTCCACAGGAGCAAGTTCGAGGAAAGTACCAGATGCCTTCTCCGATTGTCGATCCGACTACACCATTGGAAAGATCAGATGGCAAAATGTCTACAGTATAGGATAAAGGTACCTCTCCTTACTTTTTAGGTGAGGTGAGATCCTTGTGTGCTTGCCATGGACACATGGCGATTCTCCATGGGTTTGTGGGTTATGTGACCACTAGGAGTGTACCATGAGAGCATTCTCTAACTCTCTAGGTCGTGTGTGAGTAGTCAGCCTGATTGCTAGGCTGATTTCCCCCCTTGTGTGAGATTATAGACTCTAGTGTGTGAGCCTTAGCCTCCATGGCTAAGTGGTATGGCTTATGAGAGGGCTGACTTGCCCAAGCTCTAGCTCTATATGTACTCCTTCATTTTGAGTGATTGAACAACCATTCTTCAGTACAAGTGATGTCCTTCCAATCACACATGCTCGCTGCTCCAAGGCTCCCTCTCTCCTCCAGATCCAACAGTTTGAGTTGGAGTAGGAGCAGAAATATACTCTGTTTTCAAAAGGGTATTTCTCCTAGAATCCCTTGTTGATGACCCTGTTTTGAACTTTGCATTCATTTGAACTTTCTTTGTGCTGAATCTCCCAGTTGTGAGGTTAGTTTTTCCAAATTCTGAGTGTGCCGACCTGAACAGTCCATTTTCTTCAAGACAAATTTCTTATAGAAACAATAGTTGAAACAGGGATAGCGCTACCGCTGAAGGATAGCGTTGAGTACAACCTAAGCTCAAAATGGCTGTAGTAGGCATGGTAATAACAGTTGAGTCCTTGGAGAGGCTAGAAGAGCGCGCCTACTTCATGTTTTGGAATATCTGTACACGCCTCTTTTTGGAGGAGAGGGACTGTTTGGAGGTGGTGAGCAGCGATGAGCGTGCTCTTTTCCACAGGCAAAAGGCATCACCATAGCGCATGAGGTGGCGTTGAATGCGCCGTAGAAAGGTGCAGCACATGCAAGCTCATCTTGAACTGCAGCAGAGGTATATGAGGAGTTGAAGAAGGACAAGTAGGCCTGTAAGCTGCTTGCCAATACCATCTTCAACCTTAAGTTTCGTACGTGAGTAACAAGGCCACTGCAAAAGAAGGGTGGGATGCATTGTGCAAGAAATATGAGAGCAATGATCTTGCATTCCTCATGTTTCTGGAGGAGAAGATGATGGCATTGAAAATGTAGGGTGGCCAAGGGATAAAGGCGTATTTGGACAGGGCAAAGGAGCTGGTAAAGTAGCTCAAAGCGACAGGCAATCCCATGGAAGAGACGTGCTTCATCCTCCTCTTAGTGAGGGGAATCTCAACGGGCTAGGACACTGTGCACGAGACGTTTTAGTGCCAACCGAATCTCAACCTAGACTTCATTTGCACAACCAGTTGCAAGTCGAACAACGTTGCAATGCAGCAAAGCGCATTGGCGGATGCAACAGTGAAGCAGCTATTATGGCGGTGGGTTCATGCAACTTGCACGAGCAGCAGCCTGGGCAGCAAGAAGCAAGAAGAAAGGCAAGTGTTGTTGGGAAAAGAGCCATCCGGCTTAGTTTCAGGTCAACGAGAGCAAGTTCTAGGACACTACTAGATGCTTGATCTCATCATCAATCGGACCTTCTCATTCCTATGATCAGGTTGCAAAATATCTACGATCTAAGTTTCAGGCTGATCTAGCGGTCGGATTGGGATACATGATACTTTTATATTTATGGGGTCATCAATCGTCGGTATCTTGGTGACCATGTGCAATGGCTACATGCCTTAGCCTGAGAAAAGAAAAAGGCAAGAGTTCCTGGGTCAGACCTGATGGGAGAAATATCCAAGAAGGTCCTAGATTTTTGGACTGCCCTTCAGAGTGTACTGACTAGGAAAAAGGTACATCTTCTTACTTTTTAGCTGAGGTGAGATCCTTGTGTGCTAGCCTTGGACACATGGCGATTTTCCATGGGATTGAGGGTTATGTGACCATTAGGAATATCCCATGAGAAACATTTCTAGCTCCCTAGGTCGTGTTTGAGTGGTTAGCCTCATTGCTAGGCTGATTTCCTTTCTTGTGTGAGATTGTAGACTCTTGTGTGACAGGCTAAGCCTCCATGGCTAAGTGGTGTGGTTTGTGAGAAGGTTGATTTGCCCAAGCTCTAACCCTATATGTACTCCATCATTTTGAGTGAGTCAATAACCATTCTTTAGCACAAGTTTGTCCTTTCAGTCTCATAAGTTTGCTACTCTAAGGCTCCCTCTCTCCTCAAGTTCCAAGAAGTGCCACTATTGCCTGAAAAGAGGGCACTACAAGAAGGAGTGCTTCAAGTTCATGAGTAACGAGAAGGAGCACCATCCGCTCCTTCTCAGCAGTCCTTGCAATAGTAGTAGAAGGAGCAGCCTCCATAGGAGTAGCAACAGTAGTCATAATAGTGTCAGCAGTAGCATCAAAACCAGACCGATGTGTGCCACTTTGGTAACATGAACGTGGCCATGGAGGTGTGCGTCCGGCTCTTCATGGCGAAATCTTACATGTCATAGATGGATAAGGCAGATCAAGCGTGGTACAAGGACTCAAGGTGCACTAAGAGTCAAACACACTACAAGGAGTGGTTTACACAGCTCCTCTTTGTTCCCCCCTCCGACCAATTGCTTTGGGTGGTGATCGGGTGGTATATGTTGAGAGGATGGGGATTATAGAGATTTGGTTAGAGATCTTGTGTCGGATTGAAATGAGACTTTTCCATGGCGTTTTGTATGTACCTCATGATGTGTTCAACCTTCTCTCAGTTTCCTTCCACACAAACATATGATTGTGTGTCGTCATTGATGATGATTATGGTTATATCCTTGATAAGGAAACGGGAGAGGAATTGGCCAGGTCTGTGATGGAGGACAACATGTACCGCCTGTTAGGGGAAACCAAGATCTCACGTGAGCAGAGTCTTGAAGCAATGGTGTAGGTAACAGATGGCAAAGTCTGGCATGTGCGCTACAAATACATTAACATGCGCGCCTTGCAGTAACTCCAAACAAAGCAGATGGTGCGTGAATTGCCCAGCATCTCCAACTTTGAGCAGTAGTTGTACATCGGTTGTTTGGAGGGGAAGCTACATCGCAAGCTATTCTCTCAGGTAGGGGAGCGTGCAAAGGAGGTACTGGAGCTAGTCCACACAAACGTCTGTGGCTCAATGCAGACCCAGAGCTTTGGAGGTTCTAGGTAATTTCTAACCTTCATTGATGATTATAACCGTTACACTGTTGTGTACGTCCTTTTTACCAAGGACTAGTCTTTTGATCGGTCTATGGTGGAGAGCTAGACGGGTTGGAAAATCAAGAATTTCCGTAGCGACCGGGGTTGAGAATACCTGAGCAAAGACGTCGAGGAGTACCTTGTCGTAGATGGCATGAAAGCGCAACACACCGCGCCATACTCGACGCAGTAACACGGTGTAATAGAACGTGCCAACTACACCATCGTTGAGTGGGCACGCTCCATGCTTCATGCGGGTCAGCTCACTTACGACTTGTGGGCCAAAGAAGTAAACATTGTGGTGTACATGAAGAACCGTTTTCCAACCAAGGCTTTGCTGCAGATGATGCTATACGAGGCATGGTTTGGCAAGAAATTGAGCATGGGCCACCTTCGTCCGTCTGGCAGCTTAATTAACATGCACCTGTCTAAGAAGAAGTGGTAGAAACGAGATGTGAAGAGCGTGTACATGTTGATGATTGGCTATGACATGGTATGCAAGGTCTATCGCCTCTATGAGAGGGATAATGGCCACGCTATAATCTGCAAGGATGTCATCTTCAACGAGAGCAACATCATTGGCACCAACATTGTTTGGGAGGAATCAACCAAACCAGCACCTGACGAGGTAGTGGGAAGAGATACCTTTCCTTACCTAGTCTCCTTTCACCCTTCTTTTACTATGGAAGCGGGAGAATAACTTCTCTCCCATGTGTGATGTAACAGATACAATGGCCTCATCGGCAAAAGCAGAAGAAGGATATGTAACACCACCAGGAGCAACTGTTGTACCTTCAACACCCACCATTTGTCTGATAACGCCCTGGCACCAGGTCGTAGGTACCCCTCAAGGTGCGCTTCAAGCCTTTTGGTAAGTGTGGACATTTGTCGATGTTGAAAAAACCAGACAAAATGAATGTCGTACTTCTAGGAGACTTAGATGAGCAAACGTCTTACAAGGAGGCCATGGTTGTTCCAGATGCAGCACTTTAGGCGCAAGCTGTATAGTAGAAGATACAGTCAAAGCTCGACAAGGCATGTGGGAGCTGACTAAGCGTCTACCTAGACGCAAGGTAATCAAGTGTAAGTGAGTGTTCAATGATAGAGGCACAGATGGCAATCTTAAAAACTACAAGGTGACGCTTGTCGCCAAGGGCTCCTCCGAATAAAAAGGCATCGACTATACTGAAATCTTTGTCCTTGTTGCAAAGTTTGCCTTTGTACGTACGCTCCTTCCATATGCAATACGTGAGGACTTTGAGGTTTACCACATGGATCTCAAGACGCCATTCTTGAATGGTGACTTGGAAGAGGAAATCTACAGGGAGAAGTCGCAAGGGCTCGTCATGGATGGCCAAGAGTACCTAGTTTGTAAGCTGCAAAAGTCGCTGTACGACCTCTAGCAAGTATCACGTGCCTCGAACAAGAAATAAGGTGCAGTGCTGTAGTGCATGGGGTTCAAGCGTAGCGAGAGTGACTACAGCGTGTATCGCTGGGAGCACGGGCATGAGATCCTCATGATCATTGACTATGTGGATGACATGCTCCTCCTTTCCAACAGCATGTCCATACTGTAGGAGTTCAAGAAAGCAATGTAGGAGAGCTTCCGGATGTCAAATCTCGGGGAAGCCTCATACTTTTTTGGTATCCAGATCAGACGTGACCGCAAAGTACTTTTCGTCTTCTTATAGCAGAGCTCCTTCATCAAGGATATTTTGTAGCGGTTCAACATGGTAGAAGAAAAATCCATCGACACGCCGCTTGAGATGTGGCAGTACCTCGTGAGCTTCACTGGAGAAGCAGATGCAACTGAGCGCCAGAAGTACTTGAGCGGCATTGGTAGTCTCTTGTACTTGATGATGCCAACCAGGACGGACCTTGTACAGGCTGTAAGCACTATGAGCAAGCACATGGCCAAGTCCGGATGCACAATACCAGGAGGCAGTGAAGCGGTGTTAAATCTAAAGGAAAGAGGGAGCCTTGGAGCAACAAGCATGTGTGATTGGAAGGACATCACTTGTGCTATAGAATGGTTGATGAAGCACTCAAAATGAAGGAGTACGTATAGAGTTAGAGCTTGGGCAAGTCAGCCCTCTAACAAGCAATACCACTTAGCCATGGAGGCTAAGGCTCACATACTAGAGTCCATAATCTCACACAAGGGAGGAAATCAGCCTAGGAATTGTTGGAACTTGAGGAGAGAGGGAGTCTTGGAGCAGCGAGCATGTGTGATTGGAAGGGCATCACTTGTGCTGAAGAATGGTTGTTCAATCACTCAAAATGATGGAGTACATATAGAGCTAGAGCTTGGGCAAGTCAGCCCTCTCATAAGCCACACCACTTAGCCATGGAGGCTAAGGCTCACACACTAGANCACACTCTGACAAGGCAATCCTAAGACCAAGGACCTTTTTGGATATTTCTCCCATCAGGTCTTGACCCTGGACCTCTTGCCTTTTTCTTTTCTCAGGCTAAGGCATGGAGCCATCGCCCATGGTCACCCGGATATCGACGATCGATGACCCCGGAAACTACGAAAATTCATATCTCCCAATCCGACGGTTGGATTGGCCTCAAACTTGGACCATAGACATTTTGCCACCTGATCTTTCCAATGGTGAAATCGGATTGATGATCGGAGCAGGCATCTGGTACTTTCCTGGAACTTGCTCTTGTGGACCTGAAACAGAGCCGGATGGCTCCTTTCCCAACAATCTCCCACTTTGCCGCAGTCAGAGTGGGCTGAGTCCACATGCCTTCATGCAGAACTGCTGCTTCTCACGGGTCACTGGCTTGGTGCAGAAATCAGCGACCTGCTTGCTGGTTGGAGTAAACTCCAGCTTGATAGCACCCTCTTGCACCATGTGCCTGATGAAATGATATGCGATGTCAATGTGGTTTGTGCGTGCATGGTGCTCAGGATTCTCGGCGAGTATGTTTCTGCTCTGGTTGTCCACGCGCACAGGAACTAGAACTGCTGCACTCCCACTCATCTCTGCCATGAGACGTTGGAGCCAAACTGCTTCCTTGGCTCCAAAGCTGAGAGATACGTACTCAGCTTCTGTACCTGCCGCTTGCTGTACCAGCTTATGGCTCCACCATTCATGAGGAACACATGTCTCGAGATGGACTTGCGGTCCTCAGGGTTTGAAGCCCAATCTGCGCCTGTGTAGCCGATGATGCTGTTGTCATTGCCGTTGTAGGTGATGCCGATATTGATGGTTCTAGCAAGGTAGGGGAAGATCCGCTGCACTGCCTTCTGGTGCTTTGGTCTGGGATTAGCCATGTGCTCGCTCACAGCGCTCACAGCCTGTGCGAGGTCCGGCCTGGTTGCCACCATCAGGTACATGAGACTGCCGATGGCGCTCTGGTACTTCTGCCGCTCAGCTGGATTTGCTTCTCCATTAAAGCTCACGAGGTACTGCTGCGTCTCCAGCGGCGTGCCGATGGGTTTTGCCTCTGCCATGCCGAACTGCTACAAAATATCCTTGATGTAGCGGCTCTGCTGCAGCGAGAGAGAGCGTGACTTGCGGTCACACGTGATATGGATACCGAGGAAGTATGATGCCTCCCTGAGATCAGACATCTAGAAGCACTCCTGCATGGCTTCCTTGAACTCCTTCAGTGCAGACGTGCTGTTGGAAAGGAGGAGCATGTCATCCACATAGACAATGATGATGAGGATCTCATGCTCATGCTACCAGCGATACACGCTGTAGTCACACTCGCTGCGCTCAAGCCCCATGCGCTGCAACGCCACATCCAACTTCTGGTTCCAAGCACGTGATGCTTGCTTGAGGCTGTACAATGACTTCTGCAGCTTGCAAACCAGGTGCTCTTGGCTATCCATGACGAACCCCTCTGGCTGCTCCATGTAGATCTCCTCCTCCAAGTCATCATTCAAGAATGTCGTCTTGACATCCATGTGGTGAACCTCGAAGTCCTTAGCTGCTGCATAAGAGAGGAGCGTGCGCACAGAGGCAAACTTTGCAACAAGGGCAAATGTTTCTGTGTAGTCGATGGCCTCCTGCTGCTAGTAGCACTTGGCGACCAGCCTCGCCTTGTACTTTTCCAGGTTACCATCTGCTCCCCGCTTCTTGTTGAAGACCCACTTGCACTTGATCACCTTACGTCCTGGTGGATGTTCAGTCAGCTCCCACGTACTGTTGTCCAGCTGTGACTATATCTCCTGCTGCACGACTTGCGCCCAATCTGCTGCATCCGGTGCAGCCATGGCCTCCTTGTATGACGTTGGCTCATCTGAATCTACTGCAACTGCGACGTTCATCTGTTCTGGTTTCTACAGCATCCAGAAATGGTCGCGCTCACCAGGCTTCTAACGCACCCTAAGAGGGTACCTGCGACCTGGTGCTGGAGCGTTAGCGGGCGGCTGGCGCGGTGCTGCTGGCATAACTACTGCTGGTGGTGGTGCTACATCTCCCTCCTCTGCTTCTGTCGATGAGGCTACTGTATGTGCAACATCAGAGATGGGAGAGTAGAGTGATCCTCCCACTGTCACAGTAGAGGAAGGATCGGGAGAAACAGGGTCAGGAAGAATTTCTGCTCCCACTGTCTCATCAGCTGCTGGTTCTGCTGCCTCTTCACACACGATGTTGGTGCCGATGACGTTGCTCTTGTTGAAGACGACATCCCTGGAGATGATGACGTGGCGTGTATCCCTCTCGTAGAGGCGATACGCCTTGCTTGCCACATCGTAGCCAATCATCAGCATGTGCGCACTCTACGCGTCCCACTTTTGCCGCTTCTCTTTTGGTACGTGCATGTATGCCAAGCTGCCAAATGCGCGAAGATGACCCACGCTCGGCTTCTTACCGAACCACGCCTCGTACGACGTCATCTGCTCCACTGCCTTGGTTGGACTGCGGTTCTTGATGTAGACCGCAGTGCTCACGGCTTCAGCCCAAAAGTCGTAGGTCAGCCGGGCCGCGTGCAGCATGGAGCGCGCCGAAGCCACAATGGTACGGTTGGCGCGTTCTGCTACCCCGTTCTGCTGCGGCGAGTACGGCGCGGTACGCTGCGCCTTGATGCCAGCTGCTGCGAGGTAATCCTGGAACTCCTTGGTTAGTTATTCTCCACCGCGATTGCTGCGCAGCGCCTTGATCTTCTTGCCAGTCTGGTTCTCCACCATGGCCTTGAACTCCTTGAACCTGTCAAAGCACTGGTCCTTGGAGGAAAGGAAGTACACAGTAGTGTAACGGCTGAAATCATCAATGAAGGTGAGAAAATACCTAGAGCCTCCAAAGCTCTGGGTCTGCATCGGTCCGTACAAGTCCGTGTGGACCAGCTTGAACACCTCTTTTCCACCCTCCCCTACTCCAGAGAACGCCTCGCGATGCTGCTTCCCCTCCAAACAGCCGATACATAACTGCTGTTCAAAGTTAGAGATGGTAGGCAGGTCACGCACCATCTGCTTTGCTTGAAGCTGCTACAAGGCGCGCATGCCGATGTGGCCGTAGCGCGCATGCCAGATCTCGCCATCTGTCGCATGCACCACTGCTGTAAGACTCTGCTCACACGGGATCTTGGTCGCCCCCAGCAAGCGGTACATGTCGCCCTCCTTCACCGACTTGGCCAACTCCTCTCCTGTTTCCTTGTTGAGGATATAGCCATAATCATCGTCAAAAACAATGCGTAGTCCTGTGTTGGTGAGAGAGGACACTGAGAGAAGGTTGAACGCAGCATCAGGTATATACAGCACGCCATGGAAAACTCCCACTTCAATGCCACGCGGGGTCTCCAACCACATCTCCACAATCCCAGTCCCCTCAGAATATACCACCCGATCATCACCCTAGGCAATCGGACGGGGGGGGAATGGAGAGCAGCTGCATGAACCACTCCTTGTGGTGCGTCAGACTCTTGGTACACCCCGAGTCCTTGTACCACGCCAGATCCGCCTTTTCCTTCTGCAACATGTCAGACTTCGCCATGAACAGGAGGTCGCGCACCTCCTTGGCAACGTTCATGCTGCCAAAATGGTGCACGCCAGTCTGGTTCTGCTATTACTGCTGCTGCTGCTGGCGTTGCTGTGACTGCTGCTGCTGTTGCTGTGGAGATTGCTGCTTTTGTTGCTGCTGCTATTGGGGCTCCTTTTGGTCCCTCTTGAACTTGAAGCACTCTTTCTTGTAGTACACCTCTTTCTGGCAATAGTGGCACTTGCCCTTCTTGCCTCTCTGCTGCCCGGACTGCTGCTGCTACTGGTTGCATGAGCCCATGGCCATGAAAGCTGCTTCACTGCTGCTACCGCCATTCCGCTTTGCTGCATTGCGACGCAATTCCACCTGCACCAGGTGTGTGCAGATGAAGTCGAGGTCGAGAGTTGGTTGGCACTCCAGCGTCTCTCGCACCGTATCGTAGCTGGTTGGGAGTCCCCTCAGCATCAAGAGGATGAAGCGCGTCTCTTCCACAGGGTTGCCGGCTGCTCTCAACTGCTTCGCCAGCTCCTTTGCCCTGTCCAGATACGCCTCCATCTCTTCACCACCTTGCATTTTCAGCGCCATCATTTTTTCCTCCAAAAGCATGAGGAATGCAGGATCCTTGCTCTCATACTTCTTGCACAACATGTCCCACCCCTCCTTTGTACTAGCCTTGTCACTCACGTACTGAAGATGCAGGTTGGAGATGGTGTTGACAAGCAACTTGTAGGCCTGCGTGTCCTTCTTCTTCCACTCCTCATACGTCGCTGGTAAAGCTGCAAAAGAACCCGCATCAGCTGCACCCTTTTGCGGCGTCTCCCCCGCCACCACCTGTGCTGCGGTGATGCCTTTTGCCTGTGGAACTGGAGCCGGCTCGTCGCCGCTCACCACCTCTCACAAGCCCCTCTCCTCCAAAAGGAGGCAGGTACAGATCTTCCAAAACGTGAAGTTGGCGCGTCCCTCCAGCCTCTCCAAAGGCTGGGCTGCTGTCACAACACCAGCTGCTGCCATTTTGAGCCTTGGTGATGCTTAGCGCTGCCCTTGGATGGCGGCGCTACCCCTGCTTCTGCTGCTGCTTCTGCCAGAAATCTGTCTGACAGAAAATAGACTGTAGATGCCAGCAGACTGGGAATTTTGAAAAACAGAGCCCATTACTGGAAAATTCAGCTCAAAACCTTTCAGATCGACCCATAAAACAGGGTCATCATCAGGGGATTTTGAAAGATATGCCCTCTTGAAAACAGGGTATGCTTCTGCTCCTACTCCAACTCAGACCAGCCAGCTTGTAAACGGCATTTCTCCCAAACGAATGGATGGAATGCAAACATTTTTGCACCAATAAAAAGCGTAGGAAAAATACTACAATTTGCATGTGCCACTTTTTAAATTTGACAAAGAAACGAGAGAGTTATGGTCATCACAAGGCGACAGTCTTACTCATAGAGAAGAGTGTAGTCCTGGCCGACCTAGTTTTGAGCATACCTCTCAATCCGACTGTTGGATCTTCGCGATTTCTAGCTCGTTGGAAAGCTTGCCTCTTGAACTTGAAGATCTGGTGGTGGATTGTCAAATCTGGTGAAGGTTTCATCCCAACCCGTCACTCTCAAACTGACGGCCTGTGCTGGCTGAAAGTGGCAGAACTTGGCTCTGATACCAAATGTTGGAACTTGAGGAGAGAGGGAGCCTTGGAGCAGCGAGCATGTGTGATTGGAAGGGCATCACTTGTGCTGAAGAATGGTTGTTCAATCACTCAAAATGATGGAGTACATATAGAGCTAGAGCTTGGGCAAGTCAGCCCTCTCACAAGCCACACCACTTAGCCATGGAGGCTAAGGNTGGATTGTCAAATCTGGTGAAGGTTTCATCCCAACCCGTCACTCTCAAACTGACGGCCTGTGCTGGCTGAAAGTGGCAGAACTTGGCTCTGATACCAAATGTTGGAACTTGAGGAGAGAGGGAGCCTTGGAGCAGCGAGCATGTGTGATTGGAAGGGCATCACTTGTGCTGAAGAATGGTTGTTCAATCACTCAAAATGATGGAGTACATATAGGGCTAGAGCTTGGGCAAGTCAGCCCTCTTACAAGTTACACCACTTAGCCATGGAGGCTAAGGCTCACACACTAGAGTCCATAATCTCACATAAGGGATGAAATCAGCCTAGCAATCAGGCTGACCGCTCACATAGGACCTAGAGAGCTAGAGAATGCTCTCATGGCACACTCCTAGTGGTCACATAACCCACAAACCCATGGAGAATCGCCATGTGTCCATGACTAGCACACAAGGATCTCACCTCACCTAAAAAGTAAGATGAGGTACCTTTATCCTAGTCAGCACGCTCTGACAAGGCAATCCTAAGACCAAGGACATTTTTGGATATTTCTCCCATCAGTTCTTGACCCTAGACCTCTTGCCTTTTTCCTTTCTCAGGCTAAGGCATGGAATCATCACCCATGGCCAAACAAAAATCGGCGGTCCATGACTTCGAAACTTCGAAAATTCATATCTCCCAATCGGATCGTTGGATCGGTCTCAAACTTCTAGTGTAGACATTTTGCCACCTGATCTTTCCAATGAAGAAGTCAGATTGACGATTAGAGGAGGCACCTTGTACTTTCCTGGAACTTGGTCCTATGGACCTGAAACTGAGTCGAATGGCTCCTTTCCCAACAATCTCCCACTTTGCCGCAGTCCGGGTGGGCTAAGTCGACATGCCTTCATGCAAAACTGCTGCTTCTGACGGGTCACTGACTTGGTGCGGAAATCAGCGACCTGCTTGCTGGTTGGAGCAAACTCCAGCTTGATAGTTCCCTCTGCACCATGTGCCTGATGATGGGATATGCGATGTCAATGTGCTTGGTGCATGCATGGTGCTCATGATTCTTGGCGAGTGCGATTGCGCTCTGGTTGTCGACGCGCACAGGAACTAGAGGTGCTGTACTCCTCATCTCTGCCATGAGACGCTAGAGCCAAACTGCTTCCTTGGCTCTTATGCTGAGAGAGACGTACTCAGCTTCCGTACTTGAGGTGGCCACAGTCTCCTCCCGCTTGCTGTACCAGCTAATGGCCCCTGCATTCATGAGGAATACATGTCCACAGATGGACTTACGGTACTCAGGGTTTTAAGTCCAATCTGCATCTGTGTAGTCGATGATGCTGTTGTTGTTGCCGTTGTAGGTGATGCTGATGTTGATGGTTCTAGCAAGGTATCGGAAGATCCGCTTCACTGCCTTCTCGTGCTCAGGTCCGGGGTTTGCCATGTGCTGGCTCAAAGCGCTAATTGCCTTTGCGAGGTCCGGCTTGGTTGCTACCATCAGGTACATGAGGCTTCCGACGGCGCTCTGGTACTTCTGCCGCTCACTTGCATTTGCTTCTCCATTGAAGCTCAGGAGGTACTGCCGCGTCTCCAGCGGAGTGCCGATGGGTTTTGCCTCTGCCATGCCAAAACACTAAAAAACATCCTTGATATAACGGCTCTGCTGCAGCGAGAGAGCGTAATTTGCGGTCACGCGTGATCTGGATACCGAGGAAGTATGATGCCTCCCTGAGATCAGACATCTGGAAGCACTCTTACATGGCTTCCTTAACTCCTGTAGTGTAGACATGCTGTTAGAAAGGAGGAGCATGTCATCGATATAGACGATGATGATGAGCACCTCATGACCACGCTGCCAGCGATAGACGTTGTAGTCATACTCACTGCGCTCAAACCCCATGCACTGCAACGCCGCATCAAGTTTCTGGTTCCAAGCACACGACGCTTGCTTCAGGCTGTACACCGACTTCTGCAGCTTCCAAACCAGGTGCTCTTGGCCATCCATGACGAACCCCTCCGGCGGCTCCATGTAGATCTCCTCCTCCAAGTCACCATTCAAAAATGCCGTCTTGATATCTATGTGGTGAACCTCAAAGTCCTCAGCTCGTGCATAAGAGAGGGCGTGCGCACAGAGGCAGACTTTGCAACAAGGGCTAAAGTTTCTGTGTAGTCGATGCCCTCCTACTGCGAGTAAGCCTTGGCGACCAGCCTCGCCTTGTAATTTTCCAGGTTATCATGTGCTCCCCGCTTCTTCTTGAACACCCACTTGCACTTGATCACCTTGCGTCTAGGTGTGTTGGGAAAGGAGCCATCTGGCTCAGTTTCAGGTCCACAGGAGCAAGTTCCATGAAAGTACCAGATGCCTGCTCCGATTGCCAGTCAGACTTCACCATTGGAAAGATCAGGTGGCAAAATGTCTACGGTCCAAGTTTGAGGCCGATCCAACAGTCGGATTGGAAGATATGAATTTTCAAAGTTTCGGGGGTCATGGACCGTCGATGTCTGGATGGGCATGGGTGATGGCTCCATGCCTTAGCCTGAGAAAAGAAAAAGGCAAGAGGTCCAGGGTCAAGACCTGATGGGAGAAATATCCAAAAAGGTCCTTGGTCTTAGGATTGCCTTGTCAGAGTGTGCTGACTAGGGTAAAGGTACCTCTCCTTACTTTTTAGGTGAGGTGAGATCCTTGTGTGCTAGCCATGGACACATGGCAATTCTCCATGGGTTTGTGGGTGATGTAACCACTAGGAGTGTGCCATGAGAGCATTCTCTAGCTCTCTAGGTCGTGTGTGAGTGGTCAGCCTGATTGCTAGGCTGATTTCCTCCCTTGTGTGAGATTATGGACTCTAGTGTGTGAGCCTTACCCTCCATGGCTAAGTGGTGTGGCTTGTGAGAGGGCTGACTTGCCCAAGCTCTAGCTCTATATGTACTCCATCATTTTGAGTGATTGAACAACCATTCTTCAGCACAAGTGATGCCCTTCCAATCACACATGCTCGCTGCTCCAAAGCTCCCTCTCTCCTCAAGTTCCAACATTTGGTATCAGAGCCAGGTTCTGCCACTTCCAGCCAACACAAGCCGTCACTTTGAGAGTGATGGGTTGGGGTAACACCTTCACCAGATTTGACAATGAACCACTAGATCTTCAAGTTCAAGAGACAAGCTTTCCAACGAGCCCAAGATCGCGAAGATCCAACGGTCGGATTGAGAGTTATGCTCAAAACGAGGTCGGCCAGGGCTACACTCTTCTCTATGAGTAAGACTGTCGCCTTGTGATAACCATAACTCTCTCATTTCTTTGTCAAATTTAAAAGGTGGAATATGCGAATTGTAGTATTTTTCCTAAGCTTTCCATTGGTGCAAAAATATTTGCATTCCATTGATAGGTTTGGGAGAAACGCCGTTTACAAACTGGCTGGTCTGAGTTGGAGTAGGAGCAGAAGCATACCCTGTTTTCAAGAGGGCATATCTTTCAAAATCCCCTGTTGATGACCCTGTTTTATGGGTTGATCTGAAAGGTTTTGAGCTGAATTTTCCAGTGGTGGGCTCAGTTTTTCAAAATTCCCAGTCTGCTGGCA
>SZWC01002973.1:80434-114692 GCA_023375785.1 Penium margaritaceum | reverse complement strand
AATGGTTGTTCAATCACTCAAAATGATGGAGTACATATAGAGCTAGAGCTTGGGCAAGTCAGCCCTCTCACAAGCCACACCACTTAGCCATGGAGGCTAAGGCTCACACACTAGAGTCCATAATCTCACACAAGGGAGGAAATCAGCCTAGCAATCAGGCTGACCACTCACACACGACCTAGAGAGCTAGAGAATGCTCTCATGGCACACTCCTAGTGGTCACATAACCCACAAACCCATGGAGAATCGCCATGTGTCCATGGCTAGCACACAAGGATCTCACCTCACCTAAAAAGTAAGGAGAGGTACCTTTATCCTAGTCAGCACACTCTGACAAGGCAATCCTAAGACCAAGGACCTTTTTGGATATTTCTCCCATCAGGTCTTGATCCTGGACCTCTTGCCTTTTTCTTTTCTCAGGCTAAGGCATGGAGCCATCACCCATGCCCACCCAGACATCGACGGTCCATGATCCCTGAAACTTGGAAAAATCATATCTCCCAATCCGACCGTTGGATCGGTCTCAAACTTGAGTCGTAGACATTTTGACACCTGATCTTTCCAATGGTGAAGTCGAATGGGCGATCGGAGCAGGCATCTGGTACTTTCCTGGAACTTGCTCCTGTGGACCTGAAACTGAGCCAGATGGCTCCTTTCCCAACATTTCTGTCAAACAGATTTCTGGCAGAAGCAGCAGCAGAAGCAAGGTAGCGCCGCCATCCAAGGGCAGCGCTGAGCATCACCAAGGCTAAAAATGGCAGCAGCTGGCGTTGTAACAGCAGCCCAGCCTTTGGAGAGGTTGGAGGGACGCGCCAACTTCACGTTTTGGAAGATCCGTACCCACCTCCTTTTGGAGGAGAGGGGCTTGTGGGAGGTGGTGAGCGGCGACGAGCCGGCTCCAGTTCCACAGGCAAAAGGCATCAACGCAGCGCAGGTGGTGGCGGGGAAGACGCCGCAAAAGGGTGCAGCTGATGCGGGTTCTTCTGCAGCTGTACCAGCGACGTACGAGGAGTGGAAGAAGAAGGACAGGAATGCCTACAGGTTGCTTGTTAACACCATCTCCAACCCACATCTTCAGTACGTGAGTGACAAGGCTACTGCAAAGGAGGGGTGGGACACGTTGTGCAAGAAGTATGAGAGCAAGGATCCTNGCGCTGAAAATGCAGGGTGGTGAAGGGATGGAGGCGTATCTGGACAGGGCAAAGGAGCTCGCGAAGCAGCTGAGAGCGGCCGGCAATCTTGTGGAAGAGACGCGCTTCATCCTCCTCTTGCTGAGGGGACTCCCAACCAGCTACGATACGGTACGAGAGACGCTGGAGTGCCAGCCAACTCTCGACCTCGACTTCATCTGCACACACCTGGTGCAGGTGGAATTGTGTCGCAATGCAGCAAAGCGCAATGGCGGCAGCAGCAGTGAAGCAGCTTTCATGGCCATGGGCTCACGCAACCAACAGGAGTAGCAGTCCGGGCAGCAGAGAGGCAAGAAGAAGGGCAAGTGCCACTATTGCCAGAAAGAGGGACACTACAAGAAAGAATGCTTCAAGTGTAAGAGGGACCAAAAAGTGCAGCAGCAGCAGTAGCAGCAGCAGCAAAAGCAGCAATCTCCACAGCAACAGCAGCAGCAGTCACAGCAACGCCAGCAGCAGCAGCAGCAGCAGAACCAGACTAGCGTGTGCATTTTAGCAACATGAACGTCGCCAAGGAGGTGCGCGACCGCCTCTTCATGGCGAAGTCTGACATGTCGCAGAAGGAAAAGGCGGATCTGGCGTGGTACAAGGACTCGGGGTGTACCAAGAGTCTGACGCACCACAAGGAGTGGTTCACACAGCTGCTCTCCATTCCTCCTCGGCCGATTGCTTTGGGTGATGATCGGGTGGTGTATGCTGAGGGGATTGGGATTGTGGAGATGTGGTTGGAGACCCCGCGTGGCATTGAAGTGGGAGTTTTCCATGGCGTGCTGTATGTGCCTGATGCTGCGTTCAACCTTCTCTCAGTGTCCTCTCTCACCAACACAGGAGTGCGCGTTGTCTTCGATGATAACTATGGCTACATCCTCAACAAGGAAACAGGAGAGGAGTTGGCCAAGTCGGTGAAGGAGGGCGACATGTACCGCGTGCTTGGGGCGACCAAGATCCCGCGTGAGCAGAGTCTTGCAACAGTGGTGCAGGCGACAGATGGTGAGATCTGGCATGCGCACTACGGCCACATCGGCATGCGCGCTTTGTAGCAGCTTCAAGCAAAGCAGATGGTGCGTGACCTGCCTACCATCTCTAACTTTGAGCAGCAGTTATGCATCGGATGTTTTGAGGGGAAGCAACACCGCGAGGCGTTCTCTAGAGCAGGGGAGCGTGCAAAAGAGGTGTTGGAGCTGGTCCACACGGACTTGTGCGGCCCGATGCAGACCCAGAGCTTTGGAGACTCTAGGTGTTTTCTCACCTTCATTGATGATTTCAGCCGTTACACTGCTGTGTACTTCCTTTCCTCCAAGGACCAGTGCTTTGACAGGTTCAAGGAGTTCAAGGCCATGGTGGAGAACCAATCTGGCAAGAAGATCAAGGCGTTGCGCAGCGACCGCGGTGAAGATTACCTGAGCAAGGAATTCCAAGACTACCTCGCACTTGCTAGCATCAAGGTGTACCGTACCGCGCCATACTCGCCGCAGCAGAACGGTGTAGCAGAACGCGCCAACCGTACCATTGTGGAGTCGGCGCGCTCCATGCTACACGCGGCTCGGCTGACCTACGACTTCTGGGCTGAAGCCGTGAGCACTGCGGTCTACATCAAGAACCGCAGTCCAACTAAGGCGCTAGAGCAGATGACGCCGTACAAGGCGTGGTTCAGCAAGAAGCCAAGCGTAGGTCATCTTCGCGCGTTTGGCAGCTTGGCGCACATGCACGTGCCAAAGGAGAAGCGGCAAAAGTGGGATGCGAAGAGTGCACAGATGCTAATGATTGGCTACGACGTGGCAATCAAGGCGTATCGCCTCTACGAGAGGGATACAGGCCACGTCATCATCTCCAGGGATGTCGTCTTCAACGAGAGCAACGTCATCGGCACCAACATCGTGTGTGAAGAGGCAGCAGAACCAGCAGCTGACGAGACAGTGGGAGCAGAAATTCTTCCTGACCCAGTTTCTCCTGATCCTTCCTCCACTGTGACAGTGGGAGAATCACTCTACTCTCCCATGTCTAATGTTGCAGATATAGCAGCTTCATCGGCAGAAGCAGAGGAGGGAGATGTAGCACCACCAGCAGCAGCAGTTGTGCCAGCAGTACCGCGCCAGCCGCCCGCTAACGCTCCAGCACCAGGTCGCACATACCCTCTTAGGGTGCGTTACAAGCCTGGTGAGCGCGGCCATTTCTGGATGCTGCAGAAACCAGAACAGATGAACGTCGCAGTTGCAGCAGATTCAGATGAGCCAACGTCATACAAAGAGGCCATGGCTGCACCGGATGCAGCAGATTGGGCACAAGCCGTGCAGCAGGAGATACAGTCGCAGCTGGACAACGGCACGTGGGAGCTGACTGAGCGTCCACCAAGACGTAAGGTGATCAAGTGCAAGTGGGTGTTCAAGAAGAAGCGGGGAGCAGATGGTAACCTGGAAAAGTANAAACTTTTGCCCCTGTTGCAAAGTTTGCCTCTGTGCGCACGCTCCTCTCTTATGCAGCAGCTGAGGACTTCGAGGTTCACCACATGGATGTCAAGACGGCATTCTTGAATGGTGACTTGAAGGAGGAGATCTACATGGAGCAGCCGGAGGGGTTCGTCATGGATGGCCAGGAGCACCTGGTCTGCAAGCTGCAAAAGTCGCTGTACGGCCTCAAGCAAGCGTCGCGTGCTTGGAACCAGAAGTTGGATGCGGCGTTGCAGTGCATGGGGTTTGAGCGCAGCGAGTGTGACTATAGCGTGTATCGCTGGCAGCATGAGCATGAGATCCTCATCATCATTGTCTATGTGGATGACATGCTCCTCCTTTCGAACAGATGTCAGCACTGCAGGAGTTCAAGGAAGCCATGCAGGAGCGCTTCCAGATGTCAGATCTCGGGGAGGCATCATACTTCCTCGGTATCCAGATCATGCGTGACCGCAAGTCACGCTCTCTCTCGCTGTAGCAGAGCCGCTACATCAAGGATGTTTTGCAGCGGTTCAGCATGGCAGAGGCAAAACCCATCGACACGCCGCTAGAGACGCGGCAGTACCTCGTGAGCTTCAATGAGAAGCAAATGCAGCCGAGCGGCAGAAGTACCAGAGCGCCGTCGGCAGTCTCATGTACCTGATGGTGGCAACCAGGCCGGACCTCGCACAGGCTGTGAGCGCTGTCAGCGAGCACATGGCCAATCCCGGACCGGAGCACCAAAAGGCAGTGAAGCGGATCTTCCGCTACCTTGCTGGAACCATCAACATCGGCATCACCTACAACGGCAATGACAATAGCATCATCGGCTACACAGATGCAGATTGGGCCTCAAACCCTGAGGACCTCAAGTCCATCTCTGGACATGTGTTCCTCATGAATGGTGGAGCCATCAGCTGGTGCAACAAGCGGCAGGTGGTCGTGGCCACCTCGAGTACAGAAGCTGAGTACGTATCTCTCAGCTTTGGAGCCAAGGAAGCAGTTTGGCTTCAACGTCTCATGGCAGAGATGAGTGGGAGTGCAGCAGTTCCAGTTCCTGTGCGCGTCGACAACCAGAGCGCAATCGCACTCGCCAAGAATCCTGAGCACCATGCACGCACCAAGCACATTGATATCGCATATCATTTTATCAGGCACATGGTGCAGGAGGGTGCTATCAAGCTGGAATTTACTCCTACCAGCAAGCATGTTGCTGATTTCTGCACCAAGCCAGTGACCCGTGAGAAGCAGCAGTTCTGCATGAAGGCATGTGGACTCAGCCCACTCTGACTGCGGCAAAGTGGGAGATTGTTGGGAAAGGAGCCATCTGGCTCAGTTTCAGGTCCACAGGAGCAAGTTCCATGAAAGTACCAGATGCCTGCTCTGATTGCCAATCCGACTTCACCATTGGAAAGATCAGGTGGCAAAATGTCTACGGTCCAAGTTTGAGGCCGATCCAACGGTCAGATTGGGAGATATGAATTTTCGAAGTTTCAAGGGTCATGGACCGTCGATGTCTGGATGGGCATGGGTGATGGCTCCATGCCTTAGCCTGAGAAAAGAAAAAGGCAAGAGGTCCAGGGTCAAGACCTGATGGGAGAAATATCCAAAAAGGTCCTTGGTCTTAGGATTGCCTTGTCAGAGTGTGCTGACTAGGATAAAGGTACCTCTCCTTACTTTTTAGGTGAGGTGAGATCCTTGTGTGCTAGCCATGGACACATGGCNCCATGAGAGCATTCTCTAGCTCTCTAGGTCGTGTGTGAGTGGTCAGCCTGATTGCTAGGCTGATTTTCTCCCTTGTGTGAGATTATGGACTCTAGTGTGTGAGCCTTAGCCTCCATGGCTAAGTGGTGTGGCTTGTGAGAGGGCCGACTTGCCCAAGCTCTAGCTCTATATGTACTCCATCATTTTGAGTGATTGAACAACCATTCTTCAGCACAAGTGATGCCCTTCCAATCACACATGCTCGCTGCTCCAAGGCTCCCTCTCTCCTCAAGTTCAAACAAGGTAGACGCTTAGTCAGCTCCCAGTTGCCGTTGTCTAGCTGCGATTGTATCTCCTGCTGTACGACTTGTGTCCAATCCGTTATATCCGGTGCAGCCATGGCCTCCTTCTATGAAGTGAGCTCATCTGAATCTGCAATAACTGGAACGTTCATTTGTTATGGTTTTTGCAGCATCCAGAAATGAGCATGCTCACCAGGCTTGTAACGCACCCAGAGAGGGTACCTGCAACCTGGTACTGGAGCGTTAGCGGGCGGTTGGCGCGGTGCTGCTGGCTTAACTGGTGTTACTGGTGGTGCTACATCTCCCTCTTCTGCTTCTGCCGATGACGCTGTTGTATCTGCTGCATCAGATATGGGAGAGTAGAGTGATTCTCCCACTGTCACAGTAGAGGAAGGAATCGGGAGAGACTGGGTCAAGAAGGATTTCCGCTCCCACTGCCTCGTCAGCTGCTGGTCAGAACCAGCAGACAATGTTGGTACCGATGACGTTGCTCTCGTTGAAGACGACATCCATGGAGATGATGACGTGGCCTGTATCCCTCTCGTAGAGGCGATAGGCCTTGCTTGCCACGTCATAGCCAATCATCCGCATCTGTACATTCTTTGCGTCCCATTTCTGCCTCTTCTCCTTGGGCACGTGCATGTGCGCCCGGATACCAAATACTCGGAGATGACCCACGCTCGGTTTCTTGTCCAACCACGCCTCGTACGGCATCATTTGCTCTGACGCCTTAGTTGGACTGCGGTTCTTGATGTAGACCGCAGTGGTCACGACTTCAGCCTAGAAGTCGTAGGTCAGCCGAGCCGCGTGCAGCATGGAGCGCGCTGACTCCACAATGGTACGGTTGGCACGTTCTCCTACGACGAGTACAGCGCTGTACGCTGCGCCTTGATGCCAGCCGCAAGGAGGTAGTCCTGGAACTCTTTGCTCAGATACTCTCCACCGTGATCGCTGTGCAACGCCTTGATCTTCTAGCCAGTCTGTTCTCCACCATGGCCTTGAACTCCTTGAACCTGTCAAAGCACCGGTCCTTGGAAGGAAGGAAGTACACAGCAATGTAACGGCTGAAATCATTAATGAAGGTCAAGAAATACCTAGAGCATCCAAAGTCATGGGTCTGCATCGGTTCGCACAAGTCCGTGTGGACCAGTTCCAACACCTCCCTCGTACGCTCCCCTGCTCCAGAGAATGCCTCACGGTGCTGTTTCCCCTCCAATCAGGCGATGCATAACTGCTACTCAACGTTAGAGATGGTAGGGAGGTCACGCACCATCTACTTTGCTTGAAGTTGCTGCAAGACGCGCATGCCGATGTGGCCATAGCGTGCATGCTACATCTCGCCATCTGTTGCCTGTACCACTGCTGCAAGACTCTGCTCACGCGGGATCTTGGTCGCCCCCTGCAGGCGGTACATGTCGCCCTCCTTCACCGACCTGGCCAACTCCTCTCCTGTATCCTTGTTGGGGATGAAGCCATAGTCATCATCGAAGACGACGCGCAGTCCTGTGTTTGTAAGAGAGGAGACTGAGAGGAGGTTGAATGTAGCATCAGGTACATACAGCACGCCATGGAACACTTCCACTTCAATGCCACGTGGGGTCTCCAACCACATCTCCACAATTCCTATCCCCTCAACATACACCACCCGATCATCACCCATAGAAATACGATGGGAAGGGATGGACAGCAGCTGTGTAAACCTCTCCTTGTGATGTGTGAGGCTCTTGGTACATCCTGAGTCCTTGTTCCATGCGAGATCCGCCTTCTCCACCTTTGAAAAGTCAGACTTTGCCATGAAGAGACGATCGTGCACCTCCTTGGCCACATTCATATTGCCAAAGTGGCGCACACCAGCCTGGATTTGCTGCTACTTTTGCTGCTGCTGACGCTGCTGTGAGTGCTACTGTTGCTACTGCTGCTTTTGTTGCTGCTGCTGCGATGACTTCTGCTGCTGCTGCTCCTTCTGGTCCCTCTTGAGCTTGAAACACTCTTTTTTGTAGTGTCTGTTTTTCTGGCAATAGTGGCATTTGCCTTTCTTTTTGCCTTTCTGCTGCCCAGATTGCTGCTGCTGCTGCTGGTTGCGTGAGCTTGAGGCGACAAAAGTTGCTTCACTACTGCCGCCGGCATTGCGCTTTGCTGCATCGCGACGTAATTCCACCTGCACCGTATTTTCAGCGCTGTCATCTTTTCCTCCAAAAGAATGAGGAATGCAGGATCCTTGCTCTCATATTTTTTGCAGAACGTGTTCCACCCCTCCTTTGCAGTAGCCTTGTCATTCACGTACTGAAGGTGCGGGTTGGAGATGGTGTTGACAAGTAACCTATACGCATGCCTGTCCTTCTTCTACTCCTCATACACCGCTGGTACAGCTACAAAAGAAACCACATCAGCTGCACCCTTTTGCGAAGTCTTCCGTGCCACCACCTGCGCTGCGGTGATTCCTTTTGCGTGTGGAACTGGAGCCGGCTCGTCGCCACTCACCACCCCCCACAAGCCCCTCTCCTCCAAAAGGAGGCGGGTACGAATCTTCCAAAACGTGAAGTTGGCACGTCTCTCCAGCCTCTCCAAAGGCTGGGCTGCTGTCAGAATGCCAGCTGCTGCCATTTCGAGTCTTGGTGATGCTAAGCACTGCCTTGGATGGCGGCGCTACACCTGCTTCTACTGCTGCTTCTACCCGAAATTTCTCCGACAGAAAATGGACTGTCAAAGCCCACCACTGGAAAATGCAGCTCAAAATCTTTCAGATCGACCCATAAACAGGGTCATCAAAAGGGAATTCTAAAAGATAGACACTCTTGAAAACAGGGCATGCTTTTGCTCCTACTACAACTCAGACCAAATCTATGGAATGCAAATATTTTAGCACCAATAGAAAGCTTAGGAAAAATACTACAATTCACATGTGCAACTTTGTAAATTTGACAAAGAAACAAGAGAGTTATGGTCACCACAAGGCGATAGTCTTACTCATAGAGAAGAGTATAGCCCTGGCCAACCTCATTTTGAGCATAACTCTTAATTTGACCATTGGATCTTTGCAATCTTGGGCTGGTTGGAAAGATTTTCTCTTGAACTAGTGGTCGATTGTCAAATCTGGTGAAGATTTCTCCCCAACCCATCACTCTCAAAGTGACGGCCTCTGCTGGCTGAAAATGGTAGAACTTGGCTCTTATACCAATTATTGGATCGCGATGAGAGAGGGAGCCTTGGAGCAGTGAGCATGTGTGATTAGAAGGGCATCACTTGTGCTGAAGAATGGCTGTTGAATCACTCAAAATGATGGAGTACATATAGAGTTACAGCTTTGGCAAGTCAGTCCTCTCACAAGCCACACCACTTAGCCATGGAGGCTAAGGCTCAAACACTAGAGTCCATAACCCCACACAAGGGAGGAAATCAGCCTAGTAATCAGGCTGAACACTCATACACGACCTAGAGAGCTAGAAAATGCTCTCATGGCACACTCTTAGGGGTCACATAACCCACAAACCCATGGAGAATCGCCATGTGTCCATGGCTAGCACATAAGGATCTCATCCTACCTAAAAAGTAAGGAGAAGTACCTTTATCCTAGGCAGCACACTCTCACAAGGTAATCCTCAGACCAAGGACCTTTTTGTATATTTCTCCCATCAGGTCTTGACCCTGGATCTCTTGCCTTTTTCTTTTCTCAGGCTAAGGCATGGAGCCATCACCCATAGCCACCCAGACATCGGCGGTCCATGATCCCCGAAACTTCGAAAATTAATATCTCCTAATCCGATCGTTGGATCGGCCTCAAACTTTGACTGTAGACATTTGGCCATCTGATCTTTCCAATGGTGAAGTCAGATCGACGATTGGAGCAGGCATCTGGTACTTTCCTGGAACTTGCTCTTGTGAACCTGAAACTGAGCCGGATGGCTCCTTTCCCAACATGTACTCTATCATTTTGAGTGATTTAACAACCATTCTTAGCACAAGTGACGCCCTTTCAATCCCACATGCTCAGTGCTTCTATGATCCTTGTCTCCTCCACTTCCAACAACTTGCTCTCATGGACCTGCAACAAAATTAGATGGCCGTTCTTCCAATAACTCTTTTCTTTTGGATCTGGAGGAGAGAGGGAGCCTTGGAGCAGCGAGCATATTTGATTGGAAGGGCATCACTTGTTCTGAAGAATGGTTGTTCAATCACTCAAAATGATGGAGTACATATAGTGCTAGAGCTTGGGTAAGTCAGCCCTCTCACAAGCCACACCACTTAGCCATGGATGCTAAGGCTCACACTCTAGAGTCCATAATCTCACACAAGGGGGGAAATCAGCCTAGCAATCAGGCTGACCACTCACACGGGACCTAGAGAGCTAGAAAATACTCTCATGGCACTCTCCTAGTGGTCACATAACCCACAAAACCATGGATTTAGGGTTTAGGATTTAGGGTTTAGGGTTTAGGGTTTAGGGTTTAGGGCTGAGTACGTCTCTCTTAGTTTTGGAGCGAAGGAAAAAGTTCGGAGCAGGCATCTGGTACTTTCCTGGAACTTGCTCCTGTGGATCTGAAACCGAGCCGGATGGCTCCTTTCCCAACAATCTCCCACTTTGCCGCATTGAGAGTGGGCTGAGTCCACATGCCTTGATGCAGAACTGCTGCTCCTCACAGGTCACTGGCTTGGTACAGAAATCAGCGACCTGCTTAGAGGTTGGAGTAAACTCTTGCTTGATAGCACCCTCCTGTACCATGTGCCTGATGAAATGATATGGGATGTCAATGTGCTTGGTGCGTGCATGGTGCTCAGGATTCTTGGCGAGTGCGATTGCGCTCTGGTTGTCAACGCGCACATGAACTGGAACTGCTGCACTCCCACTCATCTCTACCATGAGACGCTGAAGCCAGACTTTTTCCTTGGCTCCAAAACTAAGAGAGACGTATTCAGCTTCTTTACTCGAGGTGGCCACGACCACCTGCCACTTGCTGCACCAGCTGATGGCTCCTTCATTCATGAGAAACACATGTCCAGACATGGACTTGCGAGGCTGAGGATTTGAAGCCCAATCTGCATCTGTGTAGCCGATGATGTTGTTATCGTTGCCGTTGTAGGTGATGCCGACGTTGATGGTTCTAGCAAGGTAGCGAAAGATCCGCTTCACTGCCTTCATGTGCTCCGGTCCGGGATTAGCCATGTGCTGGCTCACAGCACTCACAGCTTGTGCGAGGTCCGGCCTGGTTGCCACCATCAGGAACATGAGATTGTCGACGGCGCTCTGGTACTTCTGCCGCTTGGCTGCGTCTGCTTCTCCATTGAAGCTCACGAGGTACTGCCGCATCTCCAGCGACGTGCTGATGGGTTTTGCCTCTGCCATGCCAAACCGCTGCAAAATATCCTTGATGTAGCGGCTCTGCTGCAGCGAGAGAGAGCGTGAGTTGCGGTCACGCGTGATCTGGATACCGAGGAAGTATGATGCCTCCCCGAGATCAGACATCTGGAAGCGCTCCTGCATGGCTTCCTTGAACTCCTGCAGTGCAGACATGCTCTTGGAAAGGAGGAGCATGTCATCCACATAGACGATGATGATGAGCACCTCATGACCATGCTGCCACCGATAGACGCTGTAGTCACACTCACTGCGCTCAACTCCCATGCACTGGAACGCCGCATCCAACTTTTGATTCCAAGCACGCGACGCTTGCTTGAGGCGGTACAGTGACTTTTGCAGCTTGCAAAACCAGGTGCTCCTGGCCATCCATGATGAACCCCTCTGGTTGCTCCATGTAGATCTCCTCCTCCAAGTCACCATTCAAGAATGCCGTCTTGACATCCATGTGGTGAACCTCGAATTCCTCAGCTGCTGCATAAGAGAGGAGCGTACGCACAGAGGCAAACTTTGCAACAGGGGCAAAAGTTTCTGTGTAGTCGATGCCCTCTTGCTGCGAGTAGCCCTTGGGGACCAGCCTCGTCTTGTACTTTTCGAGGTTACCATCTGCTCCTTGCTTCTTCTTGAACACCCACTTGCACTTGATCACCTTACGTCCAAGTGGACGCTCAGTCAGCTCCCACGTGCCTTTGTCCAAGTGCGACTGTATCTCCTGCTGCACGGCTTGCGCCCAATCGACTGCATCCGGTGCAGCCATGGCCTCTTTGTATGACGTTGGCTCATCTGAATCTGTTGCAACTGCGACGTTCATCTCTTCTGGTTTCTACAGCATCCAGAAATGGCCGCGCTCACCAGGCTTGTAACGCACCCTAAGAGGGTACCTGCAACCTGGTGCTGGAGCGTTAGCGGGCAGCTGGCGCGATGCTACTGGCACAACTGCTGCTGCTGGTGGTGCTACATCTCCCTCCTCTGCTTCTGCCGATGAGGCTGTTTATCTGCAATATTAGACATGGAAGAGTAGAGTGATTCTGCCACTGTCACAGTAGAGGAAAGATCAAGAGAGACTAGGTCTGGAAGGATTTGTACTCCCACTGTCTCGTGAGCTGCTGGTTGTGCTGCCTCTTCACAGATAATGTTGGTGCCGATGACGTTGCTCTCGTTGAAGACGACATCTCAGGAGATGATGACGTGGCCTGTATCCCTCTCGTAGAGGCGATAGGCCTTGTTTGCCACGTCGTAGCCAATCATCAGCATTTGTGCACTCTTTGCGTCCCATTTTGCCGCTTTTCCTTGGGCACGTGTTTGTGCGCCAGGCTGCCAAATGCTCTGAGATGACCCACGCTCGGTTTCTTGCCGAATCACGCCTCGTACGGCGTCATGTGCTCCAGTGCCTTCGTTGGACTGCGGTTCTTGATGTATACCGCAGTGCTCACGGCTTCAGGTCAGAAGTCGTAGGTCAGCCGAGCTGCGTACAGCATTGAGCGCGCCGACTCCACAATGGTACGGTTGGCGCGTTCTGCTACACCATTCTGCTACGGCGAGTACGGGGCGGTATGCTGCGCCTTGAGGCCAGCTGCTGCGAGGTAGTCCTGGAACTCCTTGCTCAGGTACTCTCCACCGCGATCGCTACGTAGCGCCTTGATCTTCTTGCCAATCTGGTTCCCCACCATGGCTTAGAACTCCTTGAACCTGTCAAAGCACTGGTCCTTGGAGGAAAGGAAGTATACAGCAGTGTAACGACTGAAATCATCAATGAAGGTCAGGAAATACCTAGAGCCTCCAAAGATCTAGGTCTGCATCGGTCCGCACAAGTCTGTGTGGACCAGCTCCAACACCTCCTTTGCACGCTCCCCTGCTCCAGAGAACGCCTCCCCGTGCTGCTTCCCCTCCAAACAGTCGATGCACAACTGCTACTCAAAGTTAGAGATGGTAGGCAGGGCACGCACCATCTGCTTTGCTTGAAGCTGCTACAAGGTGCCCATGCCAATATGGCCGTAGCGCGCATGCCAGATCTCGCCATATGTCGCCTGCACCACTACTACAAGACTCTACTCACGCGGGATCTTGGTCGTCCCCAGCAGGCGGTACATGTCGCCCTCCTTCACCGACCTGGCCAACTCCTCTCCTGTATCCTCGTTGAGGATGTAGCCATAGTCATCATCGAAGACAACGCACAGCCCTGTGTTTGTAAGAGAGGAGACTGAGAGGAGGTTGAATGCAGCATCGGGTACATACAGCACGCCATGGAACACTCCCACTTGAATGCCACTTGGGGTCTCCAACCACATCTCCACAATCCCAATCCCCTCAGCATATACCACCCGATCATCACCCATAGTGGTAGGACGGGGAGGGATGGAGTGCAGCTGTGTAAACCACTCCTTGTGATGTGTGAGGCTCTTGGTACACCTTGAATCCTTGTACCATGCAAGATCCGCCTTCTCAACCTGCGACTTGTCAGACTTCGCCATGAAGAGACGGTCGCGCACCTCCTTGGCCACATTCATGTTGCCAAAGTGGCGCACACCAGCCTAGTTTTGCTGCTGCTGCTGCTGCTGACGCTACTGTGAGTGCTGCTGCTGCTGCTGTTGCTTTTCTTGCTGCTGTTGCGATGACTGCTGCTGTTGCTGCTCCTTCTGGTCCCTCTTGAGCTTGAAACACTCCTTTTTGTAGTGTCCCTCTTTTTGGCAGTAGTGGCATTTGCCTTTCTTTCTGCCTTTGTGCTACCCAGACTACTGTTGCTGCTACTGGTTGCGTGAGCTCGTGGCCACAAAAGCTGCTTCACTGCTGCCGCCGCCATTGCGCTTTACTGCATTGCGACGCAATTCCACCTGCACCAGGTGTGTACAGATGAAGTCGAGGTCAAGAGTTGGCTAGCACTCCAGCGTCTATCGTACCGTATCGTAGCTCGCTGGGAGTTCCCTCAGCAAGAGGAGGATGAAGTGCGTCACTTGCACAGGATTGCCGGCCGCTTTCAACTGCTTCGCCAGCTCCTTTGCCCTGTCCAAATACGCCTCCATCCCTTCACCACCCTGCATTTTTAGCGCCATCATCTTTTCCTCCAAAAGCATGAGGAATGCAGGATCCTTACTCTCATACTTCTTGCACAACGTGTCCCACCTCTCCTTTGCAGTAGCCTTGTCACTCACGTACTGAAGATGCGGATTGGAGATGGTCTTGACAAGCAACCTGTAGGCCTGCCTGTCCTTTTTCCACTCTTCATACATCGCTGGTACAGTTGCAGAAGAACCCGCATCAGCTGCATCCTTTTGCGGCGTCTTCCTCGCCACCACCTACGCTGCGGTGATGCCTTTTGCCTGTGGAACTGGAGCCGGCTCGTCGCCGCTCACCACCTTCCACAAGCCCCTCTCCTCGAAAAGGAGGCGGGTACGGATCTTCCAAAACGTGAAGTTGGCGCGTCCCTCCAGCCTCTCCAAAGGCTGTAGTGCTGTTACAACGCCAGCTGCTGCCATTTTGAGCCTTGGTGATGCTCAGTGCTGCCCTTGGATGGCGGCGCTACCCCTGCTTCTACTGTTGCTTCTGCCAGAAATCTATCTGACAGTAAACGGACTGTAGATGCCAGCAGACTGGGAATTTTGAAAAACTGAGCCCACCACTGGAAAATGCAGCTAAAAACCTTTCAGATAGACCCATAAGACAGGGTCATCAACAGGGGATTTCAAAAGATATGCCCTCTTGAAAACAGGGTATTCTTCTGCTCCTACTCCAACTCAGACCAGCCCGCTTGTAAACGGCATTTCTCCCAAACGAATCAATGGAATGCAAATATTTTTGCATCAATGGAAAGCTTAGGAAAAATATAACAATTCGCATGTGCTTCATTTTAAATTTGACAAAGAAATGAGAGAGTTATTGGCATCACAAGGCGACAGTCTTACTCAGAGAGAAGAGTGTAGCCCTGGCCGACCTCGTTTTCAGCATAACTCTCAATCGGACCGTTAGATCTTTGCAATCTTGGGCTCGTTGGAAAGCTTGTCTCTTGAAGGTTTCAAGGTAAGTGAAGGTTTCACCCCAACCCGGCAATCTCATAGTGACGGCCTGTGCTGGCTGAAATTGGCAGAACTTGGCTCTGATACCAAATGCTGGATCTGGAGGAGAGAGGGAGCCTTGGAGCAGCGAGCATGTGTGATTGGAAGGGCATCACTTGTGCTGAAGAATGGTTGTTCAATCACTCAAAATGATAGAGTACATATAGTCCTAGAGCTTGGGCAAGTCAGCCCTCTCACAAGCCACACCACTTAGCCATGGAGGCTAAGGCTCACACACTAGAGTCCATAATCTCACATAAGGGAGGAAATCAGCCTAGCAATCAGGCTGACCACTCACACATGACCTAGAGAGCTAGAGAATGCTCTCATGGCACACTCCTAGTGGTCACATAACCCACAAACCCATGGAGAATCGCCATGTATCCATGGCTAGCACACAAGGATCTCACCTCACCTAAAAAGTAAGGAGAGGTACCTTTATCCTAGTGAGCACACTTTGACAAGGCAATCCTAAGACCAAGGACCCTTTTGGATATTTCTCCCATCAGGTCTTGACCCTGGACCTCTTGCCTTTTTCTTTTCTCAGGCTAAGGCATGGAGCCATCACCCATGCCCACCCAGACATCGACGGTCCATGACCCCCGAAACTTCGAAAATTCATATCTCCCAATCCAACCGTTGGATCGGCCTGAAAATTGGACCGTAGATGTTTTGCCACCTGATCTTTGCAATGGTGAAGTTGGATCGACGATTAGAGCATGCATTTGGTACTTTCCTGGAACTTGCTCCTGTGGACCTTACTCCTGTGGCTCCTTTCCCAACATGTACTCTATCATTTTGAGTGATTTTATAACCATTCTTAGCATAAGTGACTCCCTTTCAGTCCCACATGCTCAGTGCTTCTATGATCCTTGTCTCCTCCACTTCCAACAACTTGCTCTCATGGACCTGCAACAAAATTAGATGGTCGTTCTTCCAACAACTCTTTTCTAAAGGCATGTTTGCATTGCAAGAGTTAAAGAAGAAAATACAAGAGCACTTCCAAACGTCTGATTATGGAGAGGCATCATATTTCTTCAACATCTTGATCATGCGTAATTGCAAATAATGCTCTTTTTCTTACTATAGCAGTTTTGCATGGCAGAAGAAAAATCCATCGGCACGCCACTTGAGCAACCATAGTACCTCCGGAACTTTAGAGGAAAAGCAGATGTAGTTGAGCAAAAGAGGTACTAGAGCAGCTCTGGAGTCTCCTTTACGTGATTGTGGAAACTTGGCTGAACACTGTAAGCCAGTACTTGGTAAATCTTCGATATGAGTACCAGAAAGTGGTGAAGCAAATCCTTCTCTTATTTGCTAGAACCATCAACATTTGTATCGCCAATAATGGCATGAACGAAATCATCCGCCACACTGATATAGATTGGATTTCAAACCTTGAAGATTGAAAGTCCATTTCTAAATATCTACTTTTCATGAATGGAGGTATCAACTTGTTCAACAAGTAGCAAGTGGTTGTAGCCTCCTCAAGTACGGGAGTAAAGTATGTATCTCTTGTTTTTGGAGTAAAGGAAGCAGTCAGGCTCTAATATCTCATGGCATAGATGACTCGGACTATACTAGTTCTTTTTCATATGTGTGTTGGGAAAGGAGCCATCCGGCACAGTTTCAGGTCCATAGGAGCAAGTTCTAATAAACTTCCAGATGCATGCTCCGATTGTCAATCTGTCCTTACCATTGGAAAGATCAGATGGCAAATTATCTACACTCCAAGTTTCAGGCCGATCCAACGGTCAGATTTCGAGATATGAATTTTCAAAGTTTCGGGGATCATGGACTGCCGATGTCTGGGTGGCCATGGGTGATGGCTTTATGCCTTAGCCTGAGAAAAGAAAAAGGCAAGAGATCCAGGGTCAAGACCTGATGGGAGAAATATCCAAAATGGTCCTTGGTCTTAGGATTGCCTTGTCAGAGTGTGCTGACTAGGATAAAGGTACCTCTCCTTACTTATTAGGTGAGGTGAGATCCTTGTGTGCTAGCCATGGACACATGGCGATTCTCCATGGGTTTGTGGGTGATGTGACCACTAGGAGTGCGCCATGAGAGCATTCTCTAGCTCTCTTGGTCGTGTGTGACTGGTTTGCCTGATTGTTAGGCTGATTTCCTCCCTTGTGTGATTGTGATAGAGATTGTGATCTCTAGTGTGTGTCTTAGTCTCCATGGCTAAGTGGTGTGGCTTGTGAGAGGGCTGACTTGCCCAAGCTCTAGCTTTATATGTACTCCATCATTTTGAGTGATTCAACAACAATTCTTCAGCTCAAGTGATGCCCTTTCAGTCCCACATACTCGCTGTTCCAAGATTCCTTGTCTCCTCCACATCCAATAATGCGCATCGACTACGAGAGTACAATCGCTCTCACCAAGAATCTGAGCACCATGCACACATCAAGCACATTGACATCACACATCATTTTATCGAGCACATGGTATAAAAGGAGGCTAACAAGCTCAAGTCCACTCCAACTAGCAAGCAGGTAATACATGTACCAAAATAGTGAACCGTGAGAAGCAACACTTTTGCATGAAGATGTGAAGATTTAGCCCACTCCAACTATGGCAAACTAGGAGATTTTTGGAAATTTGGCCTTTTGACTAAGTTTCAGGTCTACAAGAGCAAGTTCTAAGAAACTACAAGAAACGTGTTTTGAACGTAAGTCTGATTCAACCATTGGAAAGACCGAGTGGCAAACTATCTAGTATCCAATTTTCAGGCCAATATAATACTTCAATTGAGAGACAAAATTTTTTAGGATTCCGGTGTCATCGACTGTGGTTATCCGAGTGATCATGGGCAACGGCTGCATGCCTTAGCTAAAGAATAAAATAACAATCAACGTCCAGGGTCAAGACGTGATGGGAAGATGTTTAAAAGGTCCTAGATTCTAGGGTTACCTTGTCAAAGTGTTCTAATAAGGAAACATATATCACTCCTTACTTTTTAAATGAAAAGCGATCCTTGTGTGCCAGCCCTAGATACATGGCAATTCTCCATGGGATTATTGGTTATGTGTCCACTAGGGTTGTGCCATGAGAGCATCTTCTAGTTGTCTAGGTTGTGTGTTAATGGTCATGCTCATTCCTAGGCTGATTTTCTCTCTTGTGTAAAATAAGGGACTTTAGTGTGTAACTTTTAGCCTCCATGGCTAGTTGGTGTGAGTTGTGAGAGGGCTGACCTGTGCAAGCTCTAGCTCTATATGTAGTCCATTACTTTGAATAATTTAACCACCATTCCTCAGAACAACTGATGTTCTCTTAATCCCATATGCTCATTACTCTGACATCAACTCTCTCCTGCAATTCCAATACCAAGGAGCCACTACGCGTCATTGTTGGAGATTAAATGAAGTACTATAAGTACCTATTAGTTACTCAAAATACATTATAGTTGTTATTGTTGAGGTTCTTGACATAGTTGTCTACGACAGGTAAATACTAAAAAACATTAGTAAGTCAAAGTCCTAGGACTAAGCTTTTCGTACAAAAATGACCAGATACTAAGGAAAGAAGTGATTCGTATGAACTATTTAGTAAAGAATCATGATTCTGAGGTCATATATTTCCTAGATACAATAGTAGGAGCAGACAAGTGCCATTGGATCGATCTCACTTTCTTGTCTGTTCCCTCAAGCAGTTTGACATTCCTACGGCCGGATTTCTAAAGTAGCATGTTCTGCCCTTGTGTGATATTGTGATCTCTAGTGTGTGAGCCTTAGTCTCCATGGCTAAGTGGTGAAGCTTGTGAGAGGGTTCACTTGCCCAAGCTCTAGCTCTATATGTACTCCATCATTTTGAGTGATTCAACAACCATTCTTCAGCACAAGTATTACCCTTTCAGTCCCACATGCTCCATGCTCCAAGACTCCTTGTCTACTCCAGATCCAACATTTGGTATCAGAGCCAAGTTCTGCCAGTTTCAGCCAGCACAGGCCGTCACTTTGAAAGTGACGGGTAAGGGTCAAACCTTGATCAAATTTGACAATCAACCACGGGATCTTCAAGTCACAAGACAAGCTTTCCAACGAGCCCAAGATCGCAAAGATCCAACAATTGGATTGAGAGTTATGCACAAAACGAGGTCGGCCAGGGCTACACTCTTCTCTATGAGTAAGACTGTCGCCTTGTGATGACCATAACTCTCTTGTTTCTTTGTCAAATTTAAAAAGTGGCAAATACGAATTGTAGCATTTTTCTTACGCTTTCCATTGGGGTAAAAACATTTGCATTCCATTGATTCGTTTGGGAGAAACTCCCTTTTACAAACTGGCTGGTCTGAGTTGGAGTAGGAGCAGAAGCATACCCTGTTTTCAAGAGGGCATATCTTTCAAAATCAGGTTGATGACCCTCTTTTATGAGTCGATCTGAAAGCTTTTGAGCTGATTTTTCTAGTGGTGGTTTCCATTTTTCCAAATTCCTTGTGTGCTGGCATCTAGAGTCCGTTTCCTGTCAGACAGATTTCTAGCAGAAGCAACAAGAGAAGCAGGGGTAGCGCCGCCATCCAAGGGCAGCGCTGAGCATCACCAAGGCTCAAAATGGAAGCAGTTGGCGTTGTGACAGCAGCCCAGCCTTCGGAGAGGCTGGAGGGACGCGCCAACTTCACATTTTGGAAGATCTGTACCCACATCCTTTTGGAGGAGAGGGGCTTGTCGGAGGTGGTGAGCGGCGACGAGCCCGCCCAGTTCAATAGGCAAAAGGCATCAACGCACATAGGTGATGGCGGGGAAGATGCCGCAAAAGGGTGCAGCTGATGTGGGTTCTTCTGCAGCTGTACCAGCGGCGTATGAGGAGTGGGAGAAGGACAGACAGGCCTACAGGTTGCTTGTCAACACCATCTCCAACCCGCATCTTTAGTACTTGAGTGGTAAGGCTACTGCAAAGGAGGGATGAGACACGTTGTGCAAGAAGTATGAGAGCAAGGATCCTGCATTCCTCATGCTTTTGGAGGAAAAGATGATGGTGCTGAAAATGTAGGGTGGTGAAGGGATGGAGACGTACCTGGACAAGACAAAATAGCTGGCAAAGTAGCTGAGAGCGGTCGACAACCCTGTGGAAGAGACGCGCTTCATCCTTCTCTTGCTGAGGGGACTCCCAACCAGCTACGACACGGTGCGGGAGACGGTGGAGTGCCAGCCAAGTCTTGACCTCGACTTAATCTGCACACATCTGGTGCACGTGGAATTGCGTCGCAATGCAGCAAAGCGCAATGGTGGCGGCAGTAGTGAAGCAGCTTTTGTGGCCACCAGTTCACGCAACCAACAGCAACAGTAGCAGTCCGGGCAGCAGAGAGGCAGAAAGAAAGGCAAATGGCACTATTGCCAGAAAGAGGGACACTACAAAAAGGAGTGTTTCAATCTTCAGAGGGACCAGAAGGACAAAAAGGAGCAGCAGTAGCAGCAGTCATTGCAACAGCAGCAACAAAAGCAGTAGTAGCAGCAGCAGCAGCAGCAGTCACAGCAGCGTCAGCTGTAGTATCAGTAGCAAAACCAAGCTGGTGTGTGCCATTTTGGCAACATGAATGTGGCCAAGGAGGTGCACAGGATTCTTCATGGCGAAGTCTGACATATCGTAGGCGGAGAAGGCGAATCTCGCATGGTACAAGGACTCACGGTGTACCAAGAGCCTCATACATCACAAGGAGTTGTTTACACAGCTGCTGTCCATCCCTCCCCGTCCTATTGCTAAGGGTGATGATCGGGTGGTGTATGCTAAGGGGATTGGGATTGTGGGGATGTGGTTGGAGAGCCCATGTGGCATTGAAGTGGGAGTGTTCCATGGCTTTCTGTATATGCCTGATGCTGCATTCAACCTCCTCCCAGTCTCCTCTCTTACAAACACAGGACTGCGCGCCGTCTTCGATGATGACTATGGCTACATCCTAAACAAGGATACAGGAGAGGAGTTGGCTAGGTCGGTGAAGGAGGGCGACATGCACCGCCTGCCGGGGGCAACCAAGATCCCGCGTGAGCAGAGTCTTGCAGCAGTGGTGCAGGCGGCAGATGGCGAGATCTGGCATGCGCGCTACAGCCACATCGGCATGCGCGCCTTGCAGCAGCTTCAAGCAAAGCAAGGGTGCGTGACCTGCCTACCATCTCTTACTTTGAGAAGCACTTGTGTATCGACACTTTGGAAAGGAAGCAGCACCGGGAGGCACTCTCTGGAGCAGGGGAGCGTGCGAAGGAGGTGTTGGAGTTAGTCCACACGAACTTGAGCGGATCGATATAGACCCGGAGCTTTGGAGGCTCTAGGTATTTCCTGACCTTCATTGATGATTTCAGCCGTTACACTACAGTATACGTCCATCCTTCCAAGGACCAGTACTATGACAGGTTGAATGAGTTCAAGGCCATGGTGGAGATCCAAACTGGCAAGAAGATCAAGGCACTGCACAGCGATCGCAGTAGACAGTACCTAAGCAAGGACTTCTAGGACTACCTCGCAGCAGCTGACATCAAAGCGCAGCATACTGCGCCGTACTCGCCGCAGCAAAATGGTGTAGCAGAATGCGCCAACCGTACTAATGTGGAGTGGGAATGCTCCATGCTGTACGCGGTTCGACGGACCTACGACTTCTGGACTGAAGTCGTGAGCACTTCGATCTTCATCAAGAACCGTAGTCCAACTAAGGCGCTGGAGCAGATGACACCGTACGAGGAGTGGGTCATCTCTGAGCATTTGGCAGCCTGGCGCACATGCATATGTCTAAGGAGAAGCGGCAGAAATGGGACGCAAAGAGTGTGCAGATGCTGATGATTGGCTACGACGTGGCAAGCAAGGCCTATCACCTCTATGAGGGGGATAGAGGCCACGTCATCATCTCCGGGGATGTCGTCTTCAACGAGAGCAATGTCATCGACACCAACATTGTGTGTGAAAGGGCAGCAAAACCAGCAGCTGACGAGACAATAGGAGCAGAAATCCATCCTGACCCAATCTTTCCTCCCAATCTTTCCTCTACTGTGACAGTGGGAGAATCATTCTACTCTCCCATGTGTGATGTAGCAAATATAGCAGCCTCACTGGCAGAAGCAGAGGAGGGAAATGAAGCACCTCTAGTAGCAGTAGTTGTGCCAGCAGCACGGCGCCAGCAGCCTGCTAACGCTCCAACACCAGGTCGCAGCTACCCTCTTAGGGTTCGTTACAAGCCTGTTGAACGTGGCCATTTCTGGATGTCGCAGAAACCAGAACAGATGAACGTCGCAGTTGCAGTAGATTCAGATGAGCCAACGTCATACAAGGAGGCCATGGCTGCACCGGATGTAGCAGATTGGGCGCAAGCCGGGCAGCAAGAGATACAGACGCAGCTGGACAACAGCACGTGGGAGCTGACTGAGTATCCACCTGGACGTAAGGTCATCAAGTGCAAGTGGGTATTGAAGAAGTGGGGAGCAGATGGTAACCTGGAAAAGTAGAAGGCGAGGCTGGTCCCCAAGGGCTACTTGTAGCAGGAGGGCATCGACTACACATATAATTTTGCCCCGATTCCAAAGTTTGCCTGTGTGCGCACGCTCCTCTCTTATGGAGGAGTTGAGGAATTTGAGGTTCACCATATGGATGTCAAGACGGCATTCTTAAATGGTGACTTGGAGGAGGATATCTACATGGAGCAGTCGGAGGGGTTCGTCATGGATGGCCAGGAGCACCTGGTTTGCAAGCTGCAGAAGTCGCTGTACAGCCTTAAGCAAGCGTCGCGTGCTTGGAACCTGAAGTTGGATGCGGCGTTCCACTGCATGGGGTTTGAGCGCAGCGAGTGTAACTACAGCGTGTATCACTTGCAACATGAGCATGAGATCCTCATCATCATTGTCTATGTGGATGACATACTCCTTTCCAAGAGCATGTCTACACTACAGGAGTTCAAGGAGGCCATGCAGGAGCGCTTCCAGATGTCTGATCTCGGGGAGGCATCATACTTCCTCGGCATCCAGATTACGCGTGACCACAAATCACGCTCTCTCTCGCTACAGCACAGTCGCTACATCAAGGACGTCCTGCAGCAGTTCGGCATGGCACAGGCCAAACCCATCGGCACGCCGCTGGAGACGCGGCAGTACCTTGTGAGCTTCAGTGGAGAAACAGATGCAGCTATGCGGCAGGAGTACCAGACCGCCGTCGGCAATCTCATGTATCTGATGGTGGCAACCAGGCCAGACCTGGCACAGGATGTGAGCGGTGTGAACCAGTACATGGCTAGTCCCGGACCGGAGCACCAGAAGGCAGTGAAGTGGATCTTCCGCTACCTTGCTGGAACGATCAACGGCGGCATCACCTACAACGGCAACGACAACAACATCATCGGCTACATTGATACAGATTGGGCTTCAAATCCTGAGACCCGCAAGTCTATCTCTGGACATGTGTTTCTCATGAATGGAGGTGCCATCAGCTGGTGCAACAAGCGGAAGGTGGTCCTGGCCACCTCAAGTACAGAAGCTGAGTACGTCTTTTCAGCTTTGGAGCCAAGGAAGCAATTTGGCTCCAGCGTCTCATGGCGGAGATGAGTGGGAGTGTAGCAGTCCTAGTTCCTGTGCGCGTCGACAACCAGAGCCCAATCGCACTCGCTAAGAATCCTGAGCACCATGCACACACCAAGCACATCGACATCGCATATCACTTCATTAGGCACATGGTATAGGAGGGTGCTATCAAGCTGGAGTTTACTCCAACCCGTGGGCAGGTCGCTGATTTCTACACCAAGCCAGGGACCTGTGAGAAGCAGTAGTTCTGCATGAAGGCATGTAGACTCAGCCCACTTTGACTGCGGCAAAGTGATAGTTCGTTGGGAAAGGAGCCATGCGGCTTTGTTTCAGGTCCACACGAGCAAAAAAGGTCCTTAGTCTTAGGATTGCCTTGTCAGAGTGTACTGACTAGGATAAAGGTACCTCTCCTTACTTTTTAGGTGAGGTGAGATCCTTGAGTGCTAGCCATGGACACATGGCGATTATCCATGCGTTTGTGGGTGATGTGACCACTAAGAGTGCGCCATGAGAGCATTCTCTAGCTCTCTTGGTCGTGTGTGACTGGTCAGCTTCATTGTTAGGCTGATTTCCTCCCTTGTATGAGTTTGTGATATCTAGTGTGTGAGTCTTAGCCTCCATGGCTAAGTGGTGTGGCTTGTGAGAGGGCTGACTTGTCCAAGCTCTAGCTCTATATGTACTCCATCATTTTGATTGATTCAACAACAATTCTTCAGCTCAAGTGATGCCCTTTCAGTCCCACATACTCGCTGCTCCATGATTCCTTGTCTCCTCCCGATCCAACAATACGCATCGACAACGAGAGTACAATGACTCTCACCCAGAATCTGAGCACCATGCACATATCAAGCACATTGACATCACACATCATTTTATCGAGCACATGGTACAAGAGGCTAACAAGCTCGAGTCCATTCCAACTAGCAAGCAGGTAATACACATACCAAAATAGTGAACCGTGAGAAGCAACACTTTTGCATGAAGATGTGAGGACTTAGCCCACTCCAACTATGGAAAACTAGGAGATTGTTGGAATTTTGGCCTTTTGACTAAGTTTCAGGTCCACAAGAGCAAGTTATAAGAAACTACAAGAAACATATTTCGAACGTAAGTCTGATTTAACCATTGGAAAGACCAGGTGGCAAACTATCTAGTATCCAATTTTCAGGCCAGTATAATGCTCCAAATGCGAGATAAAATTTTTCAGAATTCCGGTGTCATCGACTGTGGTTATCAGAGTGATCATGGACAACGGCTGCATGCTTTAGTTGAAGAACAGAATAACGATCAAGGTCCAGGGTCAAGACGTGATGGAAAAGTATTTAAAAGGTCCTAGATTCTAGGGTTACCTTGTCAAAGTGTACTGATAAGGAAACACATATCACTCCTTACTTTTTAAATGTGCACCGATCCTTGTGTGCCAGCCTTAGACACATGGTAATTCTCCATGGGATTAATTGTTATGTGTCCACTAGGATTGTGCCATGAGAGCATCTTCTAGTTGTCTAGGTTGTGTGTCAATGATCACGCTCATTCCTAGGCTGATTTTCTTTCTTGTATAAAATTAGGGACTTTAGTGTGTAAGTTTTAGCCTCCATGGCTAGTTGGTGTGACTTGCGAGAGGGCTGACCTGTCCAAGCTCTAGCTTTATATGTAGTCCATAACTTTGAGTAATTTAACCATCGTTCCTCAGAACAACTGATATTCTTTTAACTCCATATGCTCAGTACTCTGACATCAACTCTCTCCTCCAATTCCATAACCAAGGAGCCACTGCACGTCATTGTTAGAGATTAAATGAAGTACTATGAGTACCTATTAGTTACTCAATAAATATTATAGTTATTACCTTTGAGGTTCTTGACATAGTTGTCTACGACAGGTAAATACTAGAAAACATTAGTAAGTCTAAGTCCTAGGACTAAGCTTTTCGCACAAAACATGACCAGATACTAAGGAAAGAAGTGATTCGTATGAACTATTTAGTAAAGAACCATGATTCTGAGGTAACATATTTCCTAATTACAATAGTAGGAGCGGAAAAGTGCCATTGGATCGACCTTGCTTTCTTGTCTGTTCCCTCAAGCAGTTTGACATTCCTACGGTCGGATTTCTAGAGTAGCATGTTCTATACTGAGGGTCAGGTTAGAGCAAGAGATGGAGAGCCTAGAGAGTTGTCACCTCTCTTTCTCTCAACTCTTATGTCATGTTTTCTTGGAAAAGCATGATTTGGCTGACTGAACACTATAACTACCTTTCAGTTACGTGTAATTCATTATACTTGTTACCTTTGAGACTCTTCATAGCGTTGTCCATCATAGGCAGATACTATGGTTGCGTATGGTCCAACATAGGCAGACATGGGCTAGTCTACGTTCTAGGACTAAGCTGCTTGTGCAAAAGTGGACCATGTACTAAGGAAAAAGAAGAAAGAAATGATTAAAATGAAATGCTTAGGAAAAAACCATGATTATGAGGTCACATCCCTGCTCACCTGATATGCTCCATATCCATAACTGGTATTTGGATAGGCATAGGACAGACTAGGCATACACTGCTCCCTTTGAGTAAGTCCCTTAAGTTTGCTCCAGATAGACAAGGCATGCACTTCTCCTTTTGAGCAAGTCCCCTACATCTAAACTGGATGGTATGGTAAACCCAGCAAACACTTCTTCTGACAACTCCTTCTGGCGTAGACGTGTTGGAACCTGAGGAGAGAGGGAGCCTTGGAGCAGCGAGCATGTGTGATTGGAAGAGCATCACTTGTGCTGAAGAATGGTTGTTCAATCACTCAAAATGATGGAGTACATATAGTGCTAGAGCTTGGGCAAGTCAGCCCTCTCACAAGCCACACCACTTAGCCATGGACGCTAAGGCTCACACACTAGAGTCCATAATCTCACACAAGGGGGGAAATCAGCCTAGTAATCAGGCTCACCACTCACACACGACCTAAAGAGCTAGAGAATGCTCTCATGACACACTCCTAGTGGTCACATAATCCACAAACCCATGGAGAATCCCCATGTGTCCATGGCTAGCACACAAGGATCTCATCTCACCTAAAAAGTAAGGAGAGGTACCTTTATCCTAGTCAGCACACTCTGACAAGGCAATCCTAAGACCAAGGACCTTTTTGGATATTTCTCCCATCAGGTCTTGACCCTGGACCTCTTGCCTTTTTCTTTTCTCAGGCTAAGGCATGGAGCCATCACCCATGCCCACCCAGACATCGACGGTCCATGACCCCCGAAACTTCGAAAATTCATATCTCCCAATCCGACCGTTGGATCGGCCTAAAATTTGGACGGTAGATATTTTGCCACCTGGTCTTTCCAATGGTGAAGTTGGATTGACAATCGGAGCAAGCATCTGGTACTTTCCTGGAACTCGCTCCTGTGGACCTGAAACCGAGCCGGATGGCTCCTTTCCCAACAAGACGTCCCAGAATTAGTCTCTGGAGCGAGAGGTCACTAGGTCTAATCCCAGTCCAGTGACTTATTTTCTCTGTGACCAAAAGGAGGACAGAAGGTTCTAAGGGACATCTTAGAACATTCCAAGGTCCTTCTTGGTAGCTGGTGCTACTTGGCAGTCACAGGGAGTGCCATGTAGGCAGGGGGGATGATGCAATCATGATTGTCCTTAAAGTGGCTCATCGAAGGAGCCATTATGTGCCTAGGCTACAGGCTTGCTTTAGGACTATAAGAACCAGTCAGTTGCCTATCATTGAGTACAGTTTTTACCTTTGAGAGTCCTAACAGAGTTCTCCTCTAAAGAAAGACACTAAAGAAGTTTTCGTTAGTTTAAGCCCCAAGAGCTCGCTCCTCGAGCAAAAGTGACTAGGTGGTAGGGACACAATACAAGGAAGTGATTCCTATGAACTGCTCTGTGTAGAATCTTGGCTTTGAGGGTAATATCACCTCTTGGTTGTAATACCGAGAGCGGTCGGAAGGAACTATTATGTCGGGACTCAATTTCAATACTGTCACCTCAGGCAGGTTGAACAAAGGTTATGGGCCCACACTGACTAGTTGTAAGGCACACTTCTATGCACTTCGTGCCTCCAAGGGCAAATCTTATCTTCATAAGGACCCAAGGGTCGTACCTACAAGAGTAGAGCCTATCCTTGGCCCTTGTTTGCTGAGTGGTAGCACCCGCCATTGTAGTTAATGAAGCAGATGGAGCAGATGGAGTAGATAGAGCTGATGCACGCTATAAGACAAAGAGGGCGCGAGAGTTCCCTATCCATGGCCTCCTTGCACTTTGCAATATGTGGCATATTCATAGCCTTTGTTACAATCAGAGGCTCTCCCTGAGCCAAGCATGACCTGCTAAGTCCGGTCCATTCCGCTCTTCGTATCGTACTTGGAGGGAGGTTTCTTTTAGCGTGTAGTACGCCGGAGTGTTGCTCGTAGTGATTCAAGGCTTAGTTGCTTTTATTACTCCTACAGTGCAAGTGATGTGTTCTTTGAGCTACAGCCACCGGCCTCAGAGTTTGACTCAGAGGCGATTGACAACTCAAACTCAGTGATAGAATCCGACATTGAGCGAGCCTTTACATCCTCTCTCCCCGTGGCACCATCCTTCACTGGCACCATTTGCCAGTTTTCTGGTGCTCGATCACTTGACTCGAGTAACACAATCCACTCTCTTGATTTGGGAGCATGGACAGGATCGAGGGTCTGTACCTTCGCGAGCGTCCTTTCATCAATTTTGACATCTTGACTCTTGATGACCTTTCTAGCCACTTGCTCCCACAGCCTGTACGCCTTGTGTGTATTGTCGTATCCGACCATTACACTTTTACGAGCGCGTGCATCCAGCTTGCCACTTCCTTCTCCTTCTTGGACATTTACCCATGGAGTAAAGCCAGACCCTCAAGTCTCAGGTATCTTGCTTCTTCCTTGACCAAGTACCTGTGGCGTCTTGAGCAGGTTCATTTGCTGCTTTTTACCACGCCTTCCAAGTACGGCTACCGGAGTGAGATGCACAAGATAGCAAGCAGTTCTTACAACTTCAGCCGAAAAGCAAGGTGGGAATTTGGCGTGGAAGAGCAAGCCTCGTGTCATGTCAACGATAATCTAGATCATCTGCACGGCAACACTGATACTCTGGGAGTGTAAGGCGTGGTGGTGTGGTGGTTGATGCTGTGTTGGCTAAACTAGCCTTTGTACGCCTTGTACTCACCACCATTGTCCGTGTGCAGTGTCTTGACCATCTTGCTTGTCTGCCGCTCTACCATGGGGACAAACTCTAACAGCTTCTCCTTGACCTCCTCCTTTGTCTTGAGGAAGTAGAATTACATCTTGCAACAGTGGTCATTGCTGACGGTCAAGGAATATTTTTTGCCACTGTTTTAGGGAGTGCGGAATAGTCCGCACACATTAGAGTGTATCATGTCTCAAATTACTGCGACACGCTGCCAATTACGCTTAAAAGACTTCCTTTTTGCTCTCTTGGAGGCATGGCTCGTACAGCTTCTTGTACTTTCCCTCATCCTTGGCTTTGTATCCCTCCATCCCATGAAGCACTTTGGAGTGTTGCATCGCTTGTAGAGTGCTATCAGGCACATGGCAAACCGCTTGTGCCACAGCTCAACATTGGTGACTTTCGTGGAGTGGGCTGCCATGGTGATGGCTTGTGGTTCAACATCAGGATTTCGAGACTTAGGGTCTTCACCTCCTGCATATCACTTGTTTGTACTCTCAAGAGGCTTTCTTTGTAGCACATAGAGCCCAACTCTTGGGACTTGTGCGACAAGACTCTCCTTGGGATAGGAGATCTTAATGTCCTTGTTCTTGACAATCGCAGCTTCCTCCTTGGTGAAGACGACCGTCATGTCGTGGTTTGTGATTGTGGATACTGACAAGAGGTTTGTCGCAAAAGACAGTGTTTTCTAGTTTAAAGTTTTTTGCAGCACTGTTCACGTTGATGTTGATCAACTTATCTCCCTCGCTTTGTGCATGGACAAGGCTCGTTTTGGTGTACCTCAAGCAACGTTCACTGTCCCCGATGGAGATGAACCTATCCTTCTCCCTTGAAGAGTGGTAGTTTGTGCCAGAGTCGAGCTTGTATGCTCCATGCTTGAGCACTGCCACTCTCTTGGTTACCGGTACGCTCTCAGCCATCATGTTCATCAACTCCTTACCCTTTCATTTGCCCTCGTTTCTACCACCACGATCCCCGTCTTCCTTCTTAGGAGCCCTGTACTCCCTTGCCCAATGCCCAGGCTTGCCAAAGAAATAGCACTTTCCAGGTACCTGTGAATCCTTTCCACTGCCACCATTGCCTCTTGCTCCACCGCTACTGGTTATGTTGCCACTCTGACCAGAAGAGCAGTTGTTGCTACGACCACCGTACTGTACAACATAGTCTGAAATATTAGCGTCACTGCCACTACAACACATGGCTTCGTTCTGTACCTACTCAAACACTACCTCGTACGTCAAATCCTCCTCCTTCCACCCGCCAAAGACAATGATCAGAGTGTTGGATCTGGAGGAGAGAGGGAGCTTTAGAGGAGCGAGCATGTGTGATTAGAAGGGCATCACTTCTGCTGAAGAATGGTTGTTAAATCACTCAAAATGATGGAGTACATATAGTGCTAGAGCTTAGGCAAGTCAGCCCTCTCACAAGCCACACCACTTAGCCATGGAGGCTAAGGCTCACACACTAGAGTCCATAATCTCACACAAGGGGGGAAATCAGCCTAGCAATCAGGCTCACCACTCACACACGACCTAGAGAGCTAGAGAATGCTCTCATGGCACACTCCTAGTGGTCACATAACCCACAAACCCATGGAGAATCGCCATGTGTCCATGGCTAGCACACAAGGATCTCACCTCACCTAAAAACTAAGGAGAGGTACCTTTATCCTAGTCAGCACACTCCGACTAGGCAATCCTAAGACCAAGGACCTTTTTGGATATTTCTCCCATCAGGTCTTGACCCTGGACCTCTTGCCTTTTTCTTTTCTCAGGCTAAGGCATGGAGCCATCACCCATGCCCACCCAAACATCGACGGTACATGACTCCCGAAACTTCGAAAATTCATATCTCCCAATCCGACCGTTGGATCGGCCTGAAATTTGGACGGTAGAGATTTTGCCACCTGATCTTTCCAATGGTGAAGTCCGATTGACAATCGGAGTAGGCATCTGGTACTTTCCTGGAACTTGCTCTTGTGGACCTGAAACCAAGCCGGATGGCTCCTTTCCCAATAATCTCCCAGTTTGCTGCAGTCAGAGTGTTGGAACTTGAGGAGAGAGGGAGCCTTGGAGCAGCGAGCATGTGTGATTAGAAGAGCATCACTTGTGCTGAAGAATGGTTGTTCAATCACTCAAAATGGTGGAGTACATATAGAGCTAGAGGTTGGGCAAGTCAGCCCTCTCACAAGCCACACAACTTAGCCATGGAGGCTAAGGCTCACACACTAGAGTCCATAATCTCACACAAGGGAGGAAATCAGCCTAGCAATCAGGCTGACCACTCACACACGACCTAGAGAGCTAGAGAATGCTCTCATGGCACACTCCTAGTGGTCACATAACCCACAAACCCATGGAGAATTGCCATGTGTCCATGGCTAGCACACAAGGATCTCACCTCACCTAAAAACTAAGGCGAGGTACCTTTATCCTAGTCAGCACACTCCGACTAGGCAATCCTAAGACCAAGGACCTTTTTGGATATTTCTCCCATCAGGTCTTGACCCTGGACCTCTTGCCTTTTTCTTTTCTCAGGCTAAGGCATGGAGCCATCACCCATGCCCACCCAGACATCGACGGTCCATGACCCCCGAAACTTTGAAAACTCATATCTCCCAATCCGACCGTTGGATCGGCCTCAAACTTGGACCGTAGACATTTTGCCACCTGATCTTTCCAATGGTGAAGTCGGATCGGCGATCGGAGCAGGCATCTGGTGCTTTCCTGGAACTTGCTCCTGTGGACCTGAAACTGAGCCAGATGGCTCCTTTCCCAACAATCTCCCACTTTGCCGCAGTCAGAGTGGGCTGAGTCCACATGCCTTCATGCAAAACTGCTGCTTCTCACGGGTCACTGGCTTGGTGCAGAAATCAGCGACCTGCTTGCTGGTTGGAGTAAACTCCAGCTTGATAGCACCCTCCTGCACCATGTGCCTGATGAAATGATATGCGATGTCAATGTGCTTGGGCATGCATGGTGCTCAGGATTCTTGGCGAGTGCGATTGCGCTCTGGTTGTCGACGCGCACAGGAACTGGAACTGCTGCACTCCCACTCATCTCTGCCATGAGACGTTGGAGCCAAACTGCTTCCTTGGCTCCAAAGCTGAGAGATACGTACTCAGCTTCTGTACTCGAGGTGGCCACGACCACCTGCCGCTTGCTGCACCAACTGATGGCCCCACCATTCATGAGGAACACATGTGCAGAGATGGACTTGCGGTCCTCAGGGTTTGAAGCCCAATCTGCGTCTGTGTAGCCGATGATGCTGTTGTCATTGCCGTTGTAGGTGATGCCGATGTTGATGGTTCCAGCAAGGTAGCGGAAGATCCGCTTCACTGCCTTCTGGTGCTCCGGTCCGGGATTAGCCATGTGCTGGCTCACAGCGCTCACAGCCTGTGCGAGGTCCGGCCTGGTTGCCACCATCAGGTACATGAGACTGCTGACGGCGCTCTGGTACTTTTGCCGCTCAGCTGCATTTGCTTCTCCATTGAAGCTCACGAGGTACTGCCGCGTCTCCAGCGGCGTGCCGATGGGTTTTGCCTCTGCCATGCCGAACCGCTGCAAAACATCCTTGATGTAGCGGCTCTGCTGCAGCGAGAGAGAGCGTGACTTGCGGTCACGTGTGATTTGGATACCGAGGAAGTATGATGCTTCCCCGAGATCAGACATCTGGAAGCGCTCCTGCATGGCTTCCTTGAACTCCTGCAGTGCAGACATGCTATTGGAAAGGAGGAGCATGTCATCCACATAGACAATGATGATGAGGATCTCATGCTCATGCTGCCAGCGATACACGCTGTAGTCACACTCGCTGCGCTCAAACCCCATGCACTGCAACGCCGCATCCAACTTCTGGTTCCAAGCACGCGACGCTTGCTTGAGGCCGTACAGCGACTTCTGCAGCTTGCAGACCAGGTGCTCCTGGCCATCCATGACGAACCCCTCCGGCTGCTCCATGTAGATCTCCTCCTCCAAGTCACCATTCAAGAATGCCGTCTTGACATCCATGTGGTGAACCTCGAAGTCCTCAGCTGCTGCATAAGAGAAGAGCGTGCGCACAGAGGCAAACTTTGCAACGGGGGCAAAAGTTTCTGTGTAGTCGATGCCCTCCTGCTGCGAGTAGCCCTTGGCGACCAGCCTCGCCTTGTACTTTTCCAGGTTACCATCTGCTCCCCGCTTCTTCTTGAAGACCCACTTGCACTTGATCACTTTACGTCCAGGAGGACGCTCAGTCAGCTCCCACGTGCCGTTGTCCAGCTGCGATTGTATCTCTTGCTGCACAGCTTGCGCCCAATCTGCTGCATCCGGTGCAGCCATGGCCTCCTTGTATGACGTTGGCTCATCTGAATCTGCTGCAACTGCAACGTTCATCTGTTCTGGTTTCTGCAGCATCCAGAAATGGCCGCGCTCACCAGGCTTGTAACGCACCCTGAGAGGGTACCTTCGACCTGGTGCTGGAGCGTTAGCGGGCGGCTGGCGCGGTGCTGCTGCTGCTGGTGGTGCTACATCTCCCTCCTCTGCTTCTGCCGATGAAGCTGCAGTATCTGCAACATCAGACATGGGAGAGTAGAGTGATTCTCCCACTGTCACAGTGGAGGAAGGATCGGGAGAAACTGGATCAGGAAGAATTTCTGCTCCCACTGTCTCGTCAGCTGCTGGTTCTGCTGCCTCTTCACACACGATGTTGGTGCCGATGACGTTGCTCTCGTTGAAGACGACATCCCTGGAGATGATGACGTGGCCTGTATCCCTCTCGTAGAGGCGATACGCCTTGCTTGCCACGTCGTAGCCAATCATCAGCATCTGCGCACTCTTCGCGTCCCACTTTTGCCGCTTCTCTTTTGGCACGTGCATGTGCGCCAAGCTGCCAAACGCGCGAAGATGACCCACGCTCGGCTTCTTGTCGAACCACGCCTCGTACGGCGTCATCTGCTCCAGGGCCTTAGTTGGACTGCGGTTCTTCATGTAGACCGCAGTGCCCACGGCTTCAGCCCAGAAGTCGTAGGTCAGCCGAGCCGCGTGCAGCATGGAGCGCGCCGACTCCACAATGGTACGGTTGGCGCGTTCTGCTACACCGTTTTGCTGCGGGGAGTACGGCGCGGTACGCTGCGCCTTGATGCCAGCTGCTGTGAGGTAGTCCTGGAATTCCTTGCTCAGGTACTCTCCACCGCGGTCGCTGCGCAACGCCTTGATCTTCTTGCCAGATTGGTTCTCCACCATGGCCTTGAACTCCTTGAACCTGTCAAAGCACTGGTCCTTGGAGGAAAGGAAGTACACAACAGTGTAACGGCTGAAATCATCAATGAAGGTGAGAAAATACCTAGAGCCTCCAAAGCTCTGGGTCTGCATCGGTCTGCACAAGTCTGTGTGGACCAGCTCCAACACCTCTTTTGCACGCTCCCCTGCTCCAGAGAACGCCTCGCGGTGTTGCTTCCCCTCCAAACATCCGATGCATAACTGCTGCTCAAAGTTAGAGATGGTAGGCAGGTCACGCACCATCTGCTTTGCTTGAAGCTGCTGCAAGGCGCGCATGCC